>MCJB01048589.1:70110-147573 GCA_002018475.1 Nicotiana obtusifolia | reverse complement strand
AGAGGGTGGAGTTATGTACATGGAAAAGAATTCAATCGGGTGCTTCTTTGATAGGGTGTTCACGTGCTAGAAGCGCACTAGAGTTGGCTTATATTCAGGGCCAAGTTAGAGTGGGTGACTCTCAACGGTGGTCCTAATGGGTTCAATAATTCGAGTGCAGTGTCTAAGGACTTGGAAGGTTCTACGTTATCATTGGGTATGCAGTGCAATATCGGAGGAAAGGAAGAAATAGTTTTGAGTTTGCGGAAGATCTTGCAAAATGAGTGTACCGGTTGGAGATGCTATTATGCGCGTAAGGAGAATATGAGATGGTTCATGAGTAATGAGACGATGTGGTCTCGTGATGCGTGTCACTCGGGATGAGTGCAGATTGAGTTCGTTATATTTTGAATGGAGCTATTATTATTTCTAAGGCAATTTAAGAGTGAACTGGAAGAAGTTGGATCGGTTGGTAATGGTTAAGTCAGCATGATTGTGGCAATGATCAGTTCCTTCGGCGTGTGAAGTTATACATGTGATTTGTGGTTGTACAGCAGGCTCAACAGCCACCACAACTTGATTGATTTGTGAGGTATTTGATTCAAATGGCTTTGTGGTGTAACTAGATTCCGGAAGAGTCATGGTGATTTAGATCACGCCTTGACATTTGTATTTTCGGCGGTTTGGAAATTCAGTTGCGTGTTGCATTGGTTCTTCTGAAATGAGCTAAGTGAAAAGCTTTCCAGCCAATGAAGTGTTTATTCTACTAGTAGTTCAGGAGTTATGATGAATTTTGGTATTCTCGCGTAGCGGCATGATAGGTGCAGTGAGAGGCATGGGAACTAGAGGTTGAAGGTCAAGGTTGTTGTTCAGTATTGATAGAATGTCACGAGCTCGGTTGAGCAGGGGTGAATTCAGATGTTCAGAGTAAACTGGCATTTTCTTTAGTGTCACCTGAGAATGGTATTCTGTGGAAGAGGCTTTGTGTATTGACTTACGGATTTTGATTCGCTTTATAGAATTTGGACGGTTGATAGTATGGATGTGCGGACTTTGCTACTTGAGCGGAAGGTTATTGGAGCGTACCCTACGGGGAGATTTGTATAAGTGTGACATGTTAGTCACTTGATTGTTAAGGATTGAAACCAAGTATGGAGGTGATGGTAATATCGCAAATGCGAGAGTTTATGCCTGAGAGGCATTCTATTCCTTGGGCTGTGGACTGTGTGAGTTTGTTTCGGATTTGACGGATGTTCTTATGTGTCATGAAAAGAGATTATTATGGATCCTTGTTATTAGCCCAGTATGGTATGATCAGAATCGTCTTGAGGTCTGTCGGAGGGCTAAATGTGGATTTGTGCCCTATACCAGGCCAGGTGTGTTCATTCAGCATAGCATTGCTTATGGAGGAGTCTTCCAGCATTGGATGTTATTTTCGTCATCAGCTATTTCATGTCATACTCTATTGTGCCATGTGGGTTATGAGACGGCTTGATTATTTGCACATGTGTTGAGGTCCCGCGTAGCTGTGGTGTTATGTAAGCAGGATGGCTCTTGAGATGCAGACCATATATCGCACCTTAGTTGTGCTTGGGTTTCGTAGCGTATGGCGCTACTCGTCTCCCTAGGATTTTATTATGCACTTGGCGTGATTGTGGTCGATATTCGGACATTTCGTGAGTGTAAGCTTTACGGCTTAATATGTGTTTTCATCTTAATTGTTATGTGCGGATCGGGTGGCATGCCGCCACTAGTATATTGTTTGGATTGGGTGGCACGCCGCCATGGGTATGTTGTGTGGATCGGGTTGCATGCCTCAACATTGTCATGTTTGGATCGGGTTACATGGCACAACAGTGTCACGTTGGATCGGGTTGCACACCGCAACAGTGAGATTTTGAGCATAGTTCCTTACATTTATTTTGTGTGCCTTGTTTTCATCCCAGAGGTAGGTTCATAGCACCTATTCGTCCGTTTTATTCGTTACGCGGGCTGGCTAATTCCCCATTAGAGTTCGCTCTTCCTTATGAGTTATATTAGAGTTTGTAGCTTGTTGCATTATTGGTGCTATATGAGATTTTGGCAGTGTTTGAGATTGTTATCGCCGGAACAACTTGTACTGGGTGAGACGAGGTGATTTGATCTTAAATCGGTGCAATCAGATTTTTATAAGGCATATTAAAGAGCAAGTATCGTTATTTAGTTCAGAATGAGGTAATGATTTTTGTCAGAAGGAGGGGCTCAATGATTTGTTGATTTGGTAGGTGGTTATGAATTTTTACACATCTCTTTCGTTGTGACAGTATTATGAGAGTTGGAACAGGACTTACATGCGTCATGAGGTGTGTTGCGTGCATCAGATTCGTGGAATTTCAGTTATTATTGTCAGAGGATGTTATTAGGATCATGTGAATTATGCGGTGCTTGGTATGATTCCATCCTAAGTGCACGGTCATGTTTGGGTACAATGTGTAGTGATTGATACGGTGTCCGTATGTTGGAATCAGGCATTGTAGAGAAATTCGGAGATTGGAATTTGGTTCTAAGGCTTATTGACTATATAAAAAGGGAGAATCATCAGTCCGACTCGAGCAAATGTTTTCAACTGGGTTATGGCAGCACGGGCAACTGCACGTGGTGTTAAACAGTGATTTTGGGCAACTCCGGGGCAGTTCTTAGCATGTTCGAGGACGAATGTACGTTTAAGTGGGGGAGAATGTAATGACCCGGCCGGTCATTTTGAGCTCTAGCACGCCATTCAGTGGTATAAGGCCTTATTCAGTGGTATAAGGCCTTCACTTCAGGTATTATGACTTGTACATGTGGTCGAAATTGGATTTCAGGAAGTTCGGAGTTAATTTGGAAAAAAAATTCTAATTTTGGAAGCTTTAAGTTGGAGGAATTGACTAACGTTTGACTTATGAGTAAATGACCTCGGAATCAGGTTTTGAAGGTTCCAATATGTTTGTATGTGATTTCAGACTTGTGCGTATGTTCGGGTCGGGAATCGGGTGGTCTGGGAGCATTTCGGCACCTATTATGGAAGTGGTATTTTAGATGAATTTCATAAGTTTTGGTTGAAGTGGATTTTGATGTTATCGCTATTCGTTAGGGATTCTAAGCCTTGGAATAGCTTCGTGTAGTGATTTAGATTTTAGGAGCACGTCTGGACGTTATTTGGAAGTCTGTAGGTCGTTTCGGCGTTAATTGGCGAAGTTAGAAGACTTTGAAAAGTTTAATCGGGAGTGAACTTTTTGATATCGGGAACGGATCTAGATTTCGGAAGTTGGAATAGGTCCTTAATGTCATTTAGGACTTGTCTGCAAAATTTGAAGTCATTCCGGATTGATTTGATACGTTTCGGAACAAGGTATAAAATTTGGAAGTTTGAAAATATATAAGTTTGATTCGAGGTGCGATTCATGATTTCGTTGTTGTTTGACGTGGCTTAAGGCTTCGACTAAGTCCGTATTATATTTTGGGACGTGTTGGTATAATTGGCTAAGACCCCGAGGTCCTCGTGTGGATTCTGGATGGTAAACAGATCCAGTTTGGGCTTGGGGGAAAGCTGAAGCAACTGTCATCTGGTGTAACCGCACCTGCGAGGTTTTGGCCTCATGTGCGGAGCCGCAAAAGCGGCCAAGAGGGTCGCAAAAGCGGAATGGCTGGGGAAGGCTGGGACCGCTGATACGGTCGAGTTCCGTCGAAGCAGGACCGCACCTGCGCATGATGAGCCGCAGAAGCGCTACTGGGCCGTAGGTGCGGGGTTGAGGGGCCTGAAGGAGGACCGCAGAAGAGTTATTTTTGCCGCACCTGCGGAATCGCAGAAGCGGTCTAGTGATCGTAGATGCAGATCTCGCTGGGCAGTGAGGCTTTTTTTTTTTTTCAAAAACGGGATTTAGCCCATTTTTCTTTCATTCTTCACTTGGATGGGGCAATTTTGGAGAGCTCCAAGGAGGGATTTTCATCAAGCAACACAAGGTAAGTGATTCCCACCTATTACAAGTTAAATACATGGATTACATATGGGTTTAAGCACGAAAATTGATAAAAATTGGGGGATTTTGAAAGAAACCTAGAATTCGGCATTTTGGATTTTTGAGCACGAAATTGGAAATAAAATTTGGAATAAGCTATATATTTGAGTTCGTAGTGTTATGGGTAAAGTTTATCTTCAAAAATTTTTGAAATCCGGGGACGTGGGTCTGAGGGTTGTCTTTATCGACTTTTGAGCGGAGTTGCAAATTGTTAAAATTGATTTATTATGAGTATTAGAGTATATATTTATGAATTTGCATATTGGTTTACTAGTTTTGGAGCAACGGGCATCGATTTCTGGTGTTAGAGTGGCGTTAGAGCCGATTATGGAACTTCGGAGCGAGGTAAGTCTCTTGTCTAACCCTATGAGGGGAAACTACCCCCTTAGGTGATATTTTGTTATGTGAAACTAATTGTGGGTGCCACATACGTACGAGGTAATAGAGTCCATACGTAGCTAAAGCATGTCTATGTCCAGGTAGACTTAGGACCTTTTCCTGTAATAATTGAATTATTTGAACTTGTTCTGCTGGCTTAATTAACTAAAGTTATAACTGAAATTGATGTAGAAATAAAAGTATCAGGCCAAGCTTATCACCTTGAGTTATTGCTAAGATATTCGATAAATGTAAAGGGGTGTACTTACTTTTGTGCTCATGTACTGTATTGTAAACACGTATCTTGTAATTCGGAAACTTCCTTCCTTTCTTGTGGAGCGGGCCGAACGCCTCGGCAGTATAAAGGTGCATCTATGGTTCGTGCCGCTTGACTCTCGGCAGTGTACACATTATTTCTGATCGGGCCGAACGACCTCGGCAGTATCGTGCGTGTATCGCTAGTAGCCCGAATATTCACGAGCTAATCTTTCCACTGATGCCCGACTCTTTATATAGCATTCCTTATTTATCTGATGTTGGCACTTGACATTTATGAGATGTTAATGTTGAATACGAGTTTTAGAAATTCATGCTCTAATGGAAATAATTGAAAGATTATGTAACTTACATATTTACCCTATTTTTGCCATATGATTCATATCTGCTTATGTTTTATTATATTGCTTTATTGGACCTTAATAAATGTTGATGTCGACCCTCGTCACTACTCCTCCGGGGTTAGGCTAGATACTTACTGGGTACGCGTTGATTTACGTACTCATGCTGCACTTCTGCATAAATGTGCAGGATCTGACGAGTCATTTGATAATCATTTTGGCGCATAGGCGCACCGGTTGAGGAGACTTTATAGAGCTGCATTCCAAACTACGCACCGGTTGAGGAGACTTTATATGAGCTGCATTCCTCACTACACAACGCAGTCCACCGAGTCCCCATTGTACTATTTACTTTTTCCTGTCTTATTTACATTCCAAAAAGATGTTGTATTATTGTTGTACTCCTGAAAAAATACTCATGTACTTGTGACACTGAATTTTTGGGGTTCCTACGGGTTGTTCATTATCGTAGTTGTGAAAAATATTATCACTTACCCTGTACATTCAATTTCAAATGATTTAACTACAGAAAATTATGATTTTAAATTACTAAAATGAGTAATTAAACTGGTCATTTACCGTTGGCTTGCCTGACGGCGGTGTTAGGTGTCATCACGACCTTTAGTGAATTTTGGGTCGTGACAATAAGTGCTTCATCCCATATTATCAATCTTGCTTTCCTTATAAATTTAGCACCATTGTTCTGCTTTGATATATTTGTGATGGTTATTTAAGTTGTTTGAAGAGGTATATCAAATCCAAAGTGAGTGGCCTCACAGGGAAATCGTTGTTGGTACACCACTTGCTATTATTGCTAACACTGTCATGTCTCTTGATATGATATTTGCAAGTAATGTATGACATAGAAATATTATTTCGATTCCGCTGGAGGCATCTACAAAGAATAATCCCGTTATACTAGAGTCGACTCTTTATAATATAATCTTGAAATCTTGTTATTGATTAGATTTAGCTTTGATTGTATTTCCTAGACACTTGTATAGCATTTTGATTCTTAATAGTATACTAACATTTTTACATTGTGTTCTAACGCTCTTTTTTAGGAATATATATATATATATATATATATCCTAAGATTTTTTTTACTTGAATAAAATTTTTACTCATATGATGAATCTAAAAAAAAATTGAATTGGATTCTCTTGCTAAATAATTAATTAAAGAATTAATTGTTTGATTTTAACATACATAATAAATTATTCTATGTTGATTCAGATCTTAATATTAGTTCCTCTCTTCTTTTGAATATTTAATTTTAATTATAATTTTATACATTATAAAATTTGACATTTTACTTTTAGATCTTTGTGTTTGTAGAATCATTAGTGATATTGGCTCTTACCAACCATTTGTTTTCCTCTTTCTCACACATTTATTTTCTTAAATATTTTCTTAGTTGTTTAATAATTGGGTATTTTTTAATATTACACGAAAAATTGATTAAAAATATTATTTGAGTAAGAAAATAGTTCAAATATAATTTAAAAATATATTATCGTGGGGTATTTTTTTTCTTAATTTCAACTTTATACACAGTTCATTTAATTTTTTTTTTTGGTATTGGACATTATGTAGTGGTAATGTATTGCCAATACGGAGGATTCGTATGAAATTGATTTTATTAAACCTTCCTACATATTTTTAATAATACTTTTAATAGATAAAATTTTATTAATTTAAAAATATTAAATATTAAAAATTAGCAAAGAATGTTTTAATCCAAAAAATAGGTTATTGCAGTTATGTTCTTTCCCTATGAGTTTTTTCGCTTAATATTTTAGGGCTATTTTGGTATATTAATATTATATTTATACTTTTATAATAATATAGGCTCTCCTTTTTCTAAATGGATTTGGACAATATAATACATTCTCAAATTAAATTAGTAATAGGACATTATAATAGGTTTTCGAATTAAATTAGTAATAAGATTTTTTAAGAAGTATATCCTACAAGTAATAGGATTACATGACTAAAGATATTTATTTTTTCAATTTTATATGAATTAGACAGCCAGAAAGTAATTATACTAATAAAATTCCTAAAGTTAATCATGTAGGATTCCTAACATGTAGTATTATGTCCTAAAAACTAATAGGATTATAAGGTTAATATCTAAAATTCGGTTATATCCTTTTATTATGAGTTATTACGGTTAATATTATAAAGTTATTTTTGTAAACCGACATTGTATTCATGCTTTTATAATAATTAATTTCTATGTACGTGCGTTCACCTGGATCTTTGATCAATTATTTATACGAACGAAAATATTTTTATTAAAACATAGAAGAAGAAAGAATTGGTGTAAAGCAATTGGCGAAGATAAAATGCAACAATCTTTTAAATATTGAAAATCAATATTATTTACATTAACATAATACTTAAATTCAAAAAGATTAGATATCATCTGGGCCAACAAAGATGATATATTTAGTAATTAATTTTGTTCGACAATATTTCCTGTGTACCTAAAATAAGCTTTGTGAATAAGCAATTTCGTAATCCCCTGTTACGATTTGCTAATCGAATAGCTAGTACTTTAAGAGAGAAATTCGCGTAAAAGTAGTTTTTATATTTGCTTCCTCGAGCAGGTGTACGTCCACTATGAAAATATGCATTGTATTTAGACAATATATTCATAACTCATATCTTATCTAATGCTTCTTTGTAGATAATACTTTTGTGTATTCCTTTAAGTCAGTTTTGACTACACTATCATGAGTAAAATTTCTGTTGTTAAAATTGATCTCTCTTCGAAGTACAATACATAGTTTATGTAAGAAAACATAATGCAATAAACATAGTCTAACATTAGAGATTATCTTCTCATACATTTATTTCTTATCATTGTATAACAAATGCATATTAAAAATTATTATTTTAAAAAGATATTCTTCATTTTATGGTGATGTTACAATATCATTCCTTATGCAAATCAAACTAAGTGATCTATTTGGTTCCCAACTATTAGTTTGGACGTCCTAACGTAGGACTTAAATTAAAGTGTAGTATTTTCAGTTTGTGTCCTTTTCGTGTAACTTTTAGTGAAAGTTAATGTAAATATTAAAGGATATAAAAGTCGATTAATATTTCAAAAATATTTTAGTCGTTTAATATTTATTATAAAATATTTATATTTTATAATAATATAAATAGATATAAATAGACGAAGAAAAAATAAGAAAAGAAATTAACAAGGGAAATCGAACTGACAAAGTAAAAAATTCAAATAGCCAACTAACTATACTACTAAAATTTCACCAAAAGTATTGTCCAGGCTCGTGGTCTTCAGGGTTATACACGTGTCTCACCAAATCACCAAATGAGCTAACATCTCTTATCGGTGTCATGGATATTCACTAAATATTTTTCTCATCACAAAAATTTATGATTTTATTTATTTTTGAATTCAACAAATAATGAAATTATTGGTCGACATGAGAGTGACTCAAAGTTCAATTGCCCTGTCTTCAAGTTACAATTAATTTGGATGACCAAAGAAAAAAAAAAATAGCCCGGTTCATTAAACTCTAATTATGCGTGGGATCTGAAAAAGAGTGGGATCACAAGAATTTATTATATGCAGTCTTATTTTGTGTAGTATTTTAAAAAGCAAGGGCGTCAGACGAGGCATTTTACATATGCCTCAGCAAGGCATAAGTCGCGAGGCACGGGGCGTAAACTCAATGAGTATTTAATTTTTAATATTTTATAAAATAATATAATTACAGTAAATATTTATAAACAGGTAAAATTGCATAAAAATTGAAGAAAACTATAAATATGTGAAAAAATATATATAGATGTGCCCTATCCCCATAAAAAAATTAGTCAAAATAATTTATTATATGCTATTTACAAGTACAAGTAACTTGAGTCGAAAAGAATAAAGTTTTCTACATGGAGGAACAAAAACGTGCCTTAAATGCCCGGGCGTACGTCCCGAATTGCTGGACGTATGCCTCTTGAAACTTTTGCCCCACACCATCGCTTCAGGACATTTTTGATGCGTCTCGCCCGGAGGCCCGAAAATGCCTTTTAAAATACTGATATTGCAAAAGGCTATTTTCCAACACAACTTGAATATGTGGTTGTTGACTTGAAAATTATTGAAGACTGAAGTTTGTTTTTGGGTCATATTATTACTTTTTTCTATTCAAAATGTTGAAATTCTAAGAAAGAAGAATTCTTCTGCTTTACTTTGATATAACAAACAATATCCTAGTTAATTTAATATGTTCCTGCTACTTTTCTTGATAGTACATCATGCTTGACTAGGAAAATGTTAGTCCAATTTACACAAAACTATTACTCTCTCGGTCTTAATTTACGTAACGTAATTTGATTCAACACGTTAGAAAAAATAAAGATAAAAAAAGATTTTTTGATATGGTGATCTTAAATATACCATTTATTTCACGCATTTATAAGATTTTTAAAACTCGTAATTTTAAACATGTCATATCATTCGTGTAACTATAAAAAAAATTTATTAAAAATATTAAAATCAAAATTAAATTATTTTCACATATAAAACCGTATCATACTTTTTTGATCGAGTTAATAAGAAAATTGCATCACATAAATTGAAATGGAGTTAGTATTTTAGGAAGAAAAATAATTTTTTGACCACATTTTTTCATATAATTTAAGATTTAACTCATAACAATTGTTTTATTTAGATTTTAATTGTGAATCTTACCATAAATTAAAAAAAGGAGATGTCTAAATGAAAATTGACAATTAAATTTTTACTTTCGTATTACAAACCTTCCATTCTTTTTAAAACACATAGATAAGTAGTAGGTCATTTCAACATTTTGTAAACATGTGAAACGATTATAAATAAATAAATAAATAAATTAGAATTGGTCATATGTATATATCATGTCAAGTAAAGATGACAAGATGAGAAGAGGGTCCTGTTATATACCTGCTACAACTGTCTAATTAACTGTACCTCATTAACCCCCACCACCCCAAGAGGTTGGCAGGGTTTTCAAGGCAAATTTCAATGTTACTTCATCCCAATCACCAACGCATATCTTAAGGGTCGTTTGGTAGGCTGTACTAAATAAAACAATTTTTGTATAAAAATTTAATCCGTTCAATATAATATTTAGTTGCTCAATTTAATTTATACATACCTAATATATGGATTACTTATATCTCATAGGAGCGCTTAACTAATACTAAGAAAATCAAGGGATTACTAATACTTGCATTAACTATACTTGAATAAGTTCCTAAAATTACTAAACCGCCCCTCAAACCCTTTTCCTAAATTTCTTTATATATAAGAAGAAGAATATTCAAGGGTATAATTGTAAAAAAAATTTTGTACAGTTTTAAACCAAACACAAGCTTAGATTATACATTGGATAGTTAATTTTTAATACAATGAACCAAACACTTGATAAAAAATAATCCCAACACTACAATCCCTGCATTACTTGTGTTCGTACCAAACGACCCCTTAACGTCATAATTTATGCTGGATAACTAGGATATTTTTTCTTATCTTTAATCATAGATTATGGGTTTCGAGTTTAAGCTAGCGTTTGTATATAGATATAATTGAAATTTGAAAAAGAATTTTTAAAGTTGTGTTGAAAAATTAAAATTGTGTTTGGACATAAATTTTATTTGAGAAAAAAGTTAAAGTTTTTGTTAGTGGAAAAAAAATTTATACAACAATTAACAGGTTTTGGTAACTTGTATTTACGTTTTATATTTTTTTACAAAAGTCGATTATATTTCATGCACAAATAATATTTTCAGAAAATTTTTGAGAAAAAGTTACCTAAATTTATGGCCAAATTAGAGCTACGAAGTGAAGTATTTTTAATAGATAGTACTTTTTCTTTCAGTAGATCTTACGATCTGAAGTGTCACTTTTGGCCAAAATGCTTTTTTCAAAGTTAATATGTTTGGTTAATTTTTTAATTAGAAAAATATGATATTCGAATAAATGCAGAAATTTTGTGAAGCTGAATAAAGTAGTTTCTACATAAAGTATTTTTTCAAAAGTAACTTTTAAGAAAAAATATTAAAAAATAAAATGATAAGATATCGAAAAGCGAAAAAAATAATATATAATAATAGAGAACTAAGAATACGAGAATATGAAAATAATATTAATATTATAAGTACGAAAAAAAATAAACTCAACTACTTGCTAACTTTTATTTTATTTTAATTTTTATATTCTTTTAACAAAAGTCATGTCTTTAGTAAGTAAAAATTGCGTCATATATCTGTTCTAACTCTCTCATATACTTCTTAAGCCAACTATATCTCTAGAAACTACAATATCAAAATCAAAATCAGTCTTTCTCCCATTTTGTCGATTACCTCAAGCGATCTGCCTGCAGCCTGGTTTCTAGATCCACGTACGTCGGCAAAAAAAATTGACTCCACAAAACAAAATATCATCATGACCCTCCATACGGAGCCCTCAGGATTCAATCTCCACCACTCGTTTTCTCTTTGTAACCCTAGTTGAATAATAATGAAAAACTTATTTTTGTGTAATTTATTTAAACCGTAAAAATAATCACTAACACTTACTTTAGAATAAACTATTTATATCATAACTTTTGAAGTGAAATTTTTCTCCACTTGCTGCCTTTAACCCTAGTTGAATAACACAGGAAAGATGCTACTGCAATAAAAGGCTCGTAGGCTCTTGTACTTTTGTACATATGGAGATTGGTGAAGTCTTTATGTTTCTTTTTTTATTTACATTACATCGGAACACGAGAACACAAAAGAAAAAGAAAACAAATCAAAGATTATGTATTGATTGATTCCATATCTTCTGTCGGGGACTGGCTTTTTAACCAGTCTTATAGTCTTTTTGGTGTATTTATTTATTTCTTTTTCCAACGTGAAATTTTTACTTTACTTTAGTTGGCAATTGGCATGCTAGGTTTATGTCAATTGTCAAGCATGTCAAAGAGAAGCGAATTTTTCTTTTTTTTTTCACGTTGGAATCCGACTAAATTAAAATTCGTGTAGAAAATTTTATATTAAAAATAAAATACTCTATAACAAAGATAATTTCATATTCAAAAATATGAACTTGAGAATTTATTATTTTAATTTTTAAAATTTTTAGTGTTAAATATATTTTATTTTTAAATTATGTATTAAAACGTATTATTTGTTATAATTTTAATTAATTTTATACATAACTGTATTCAGCATGATAAACACTAGTGCTATAAGGTCTAATCTGCCTTTCTTGTCGCATATACATGAATCTAATAATTCAAACTCTTGTTGTATTGGATTCATTTAAGGGAAAATGTTTTTTATTAGAATTTTTTCATTTTGAAATCTAGAACTTAAGACCTTTTGATAAGAGCGGAATAATCTCATATTTCTCACCATTCTTCTTGATGGTATGTATTTTCTTTTTTTCATTTTTACAATTATAACTATCCTGACGTAATTATTTCTCAAATTTAAATAAGTTGAAATAGCATATTAGAAGTTAGTGAAGCTTTTCTTTCTTTCTAATATAACTTTGGAACTTATTTTTTAGGCAATTAAATTTATTAATTGTGAAAAATAATTTTAATGGTAAAAGAACACAAAAAAATATATTTTCACACTATTATATATAAAAGTTAAACTATATTATGATATCATTTATCTGTGTGTCATCTCGCGACACAACATGTAGTAGTACTCGGCTTCACTTTTGAGAGAGTATTTCTTCTTTCTTTTTTTCCGAGATATTTTAGGTTATATTGGTAATTAATGAGCAAGTAAAAAAAGAAAATATTCTATAGTGCTACAAGCAAACAAACATGAATTCTTCATAAAACCTTTTAACTCGATGTACTTATCTCTTCGTTGTACTTTGTGTCGCGTACGTGCCGTAGGAATCTTTTAATCAAAACTCATTTATAAAATACCTAAATACATTTAAAGATAAATAATAGGAGAAAAAGACAAATTTGTGTCGATTTCGTTAATGCTAAAAAAGTAGTAGACAACAACTATAGCCACTAGGCAATACTCGTGAGGTTATTGCTCACAAAAGCCAACTCTTTTAACTTTTTCTATCACTCTTTGCTTTTGTTAGGCATCCTTACAAACACCCAACTCCCTCTCTATTCTGTCATTTCATCCCTAATTTATTTACGGTAGAATACATAAATTTATCATAGTTAACTTAAATATCACAAAATTATATAAAAATAATATAACCTATAAGCTATAGTTCTGCTCATATTAATATTATAAATTTTTTTAAATATTAGTTAAAATTTGTATAGTTTAAATCTCGAAAAATAAAAATATTCATGCAGATGTTTATGTTTAATACATGTACTATTTATTAATTTAGTATAATATAAGTACTACGTGTGGGTAAATTTTTAGAGGTTTCACTTTTTGGTTTCGCTTTTCTTTTATATTAGAGGTGGAGCTAATCTAACAAGGGCAGGTTTGGCAGAACCCAATTATTATTATTATTATTATAATTTAAATATTATATTATATTAATTTTTTTATATAAATATTTAACTATAAATTTAATAATTAAGGTAAAACAGGAAAAATTCAAAATCTATAAACTTTAAATATTGTTTTCGATTCTGCTTTTAATATGTCTTGCATGATGTAAATTTCAATTAATCAAAGTCCTAATGTGTGTTGGGTGTAGTGCGGACGCCAAAAGAATGTATTAAAGAAAAGTTTAATTCAATTGAATCAGTTGATTATATATTGCATTAGTCTATCGCTGGCCCCCACTTTTCTTGGTCCTGCCAATATTTTATTTTTCTCAAAAAATAAAATAAAGTATTTCTATCTGTCAGAAATCAGAAATCTGAATATCTATCTCATCTGTACCTTCGAATAATAAAGTAAAAGATTATTTAAATATTGTCACTTTTCTCTCATTTCACCCATTTTGACCGCAACTCCACTTATTCCTTCCCTCTATATAATCCCTTCCATACCCCCTTCTCTCTCCTCATCCCTTCACCTTTCTCTCTCTTAATTTCTCCATTTTCATTGCTTTTTAAGAGTCTCTCAGTTTAACATTTTTGTTAAAAAAATGGCTGAGTCGTCTCAACCAATTAAACGTTCAAGAGAAGAAGAATCCCAAGAAACACAAGATAATTTCTGTGAAGATAATAACATAAAGCGCCATAAAGCATCATACAATGATATCCTCTCCATTCTTGAAGAGGAAGAATACGGGTTTGAACCCGACCCGGTTTCTGGGTCCGACATATTCACCACCCTTCAACAAGAACTTCTCCCAAGTGACGGGTTTGAGTCTGACCCGGTTTCTGTCGGGTCGGATATTTCTTCAAAAGAAGATGATAGAAGTAGCGTTATTAGACACCTTCTAGAAGCTTCTGATGATGAGCTAGGTATTCCCAGTGGAGATGGAAGTAACGGTGGAGATTTAACGTTTGCTGAAGAAAATGAAACCAACGATGGTGATTTTCCGTTTGCTTTAGCTGATGGTTTATGGGAGTTTGAAGATGAAGCTGCTAACTATTATTCTTTGTTACAGTCCGAACTTTTCATGTAGGTGCTTTTTTAGGGTTAGGCTAGAAATACTGAGGAGAGGGGATAATGGGAAAAAGGAAAATGTTTGGGGGTGTAAAGTGAAAAAAAGAAGAAAGATGAGGGTGAAAAAGAAAAGTTGGAAGAGGTTTTTAGTTTCTCTAATTTTGCCCCAGTTCGCTCATCTTGTATATTCCCCGAAGTACCCCTCCTCGGGTTAGAATATTACTTAGCATAATGTAGAAGGTAAAAAAGTGATTCGTTATATGGAAGGTCTCTTTCCATTTATGCCCTTGACATTTTTGAACCCATCATTTCCAGCAATTTAAATTTTACAATATTTCTTCCATCTTATTTTGTGTGAGTATATCGAGTTGGAAAAGATAGAACCACTTTTCTTTTTGGTTGTAATTAAAGGCTTTTATTAATCACCAATGAAAACTACAAATCCACATCTTGGCAAAACCCAGTTAGTTGTCCTGACTTAGGGCATTTCCAACCCTATGCACTATTTTTGCACTATTTTGGTGCATGCATTAAATTGGTGCAAATTAACTCCAACCTATTGCATCATTTTTTGCACCAAAAAAGAATATTTCTTTTATATTCTTCTCTCTTATATTATATTATTTTCTTTTACTTACCTATTCCATGTAATTCATAATATTTTGTTATAAATCATTTAACAAAAAATTATTTTATACCATAAAATTTTAAATAATATAGATTGTAATCAAATGTTATACGTTATACATATTAATGGATAATTCAAATAAAAGTGAAATCATTGATAAAATAAAATTAAATAAATACTATTACATTACGGTAGAATTTATTTTAATTTCTATATAAATATTCAACTTCCATGATTAGTACGTTGCTCCCATAAATGCTCTACTAATGCATTACGAAGTACAAAATGAGCATCTTTGTTCTTTATATAAAATAATATATACGAAAATTAATTTATAAAATTTACACTCCAAAATTAAGATGTAAAATTAATATTATAAGATATTACATAAAAAATAAGTAGGTATATTAGGAATCTAAAATTATAAATTAAAATTTATAATATGTTAAATTAAAAGTGTTATATAATAAAAAAAAAATTAATGAATAATAATTGTGTAGATGAATAGGTATATTAGGAATGTAAATGTAACAATTAAAATTTATAATATGTTAAATTAAAAGTGTTATATAATAATAAAATAATAATATATATGGATGAATAGTAAAATGATGCAATGAATAGTGTTGCACCAAATTTGGTGCAACACTATTCATGCACCAAAATGGTGCAAAATATAGTGCAAGATTGGAGCAACTTTGAACCATTTTTTGCACTAAAATAGTATTTGGTGCAAGAAATGGTGCAAGGTTGGAGATGGTCTTAATACTAAAAAACTAAACCCATGGCAAGTCATACTTACAACCTGTCTGGCCAAACTGATTTTTGAAATGTTATTTTTTCAAAAATGTTTTTCAAAAAAATTGTTTTGGTAAGAAGTTGTTTGTAATTGATTAATTAATTTGAATAGTATTTTTAGGCAGTAATTATTATTTTATCAATTTTTAAAAAGTATTTAAGTATATTTTTTTCGGAAGTATTTTTAGCGAGGATTATTTTTAATTTTGCTTTTCAAAAATTATTTCTAATTTTACTTTATCTCAAAAATACTTTTTTCCTTATATAAGCTATATCAAACACCTTTAACTTTAGAAAAAAATACTTTATCCAAAAAGAAGGTTGCTAAGCAGGCTATTAAAGAAATAGAAACACTTATAATATAGTGTAATATCATTTTTAATTTTTTTTTTATCTTAGATATATTTTTTATCGTAATTAACAGCTCACTAAAAATAAAATGATTCAAAATAATATTTAAATATAGAAAGGATTTTTTTTATGAACAAACTAAAAATTGATGTCATAGAAATTAAAAATAATGTCATATAAATGCTGTAAACGAGATTTTTGGATCATCATATAAATGTAAATTTTGCCCTGAAGTGCCCCTTTCTCGGGTTAGAATATTAGTAGAAAGTAAAAAAAAATGATTCGTTATGTGAATGTCTCTTTCCATTTCTGCCCATGGCTTTTATTTTGGAACCTTTTATTTCTAAGTTTATTGAGAGGTCAAAAAAATTTCGAAGCAATTTTAATTTAAAGTACTTCTTTCATTTAATTATATATGAAAAGGAGGAGATTAAGAAAGATAAAATACTTGATCTAATTTAAGTATTTTTAGATTTTCTGGTTTTAGATATATCATTACATTTCTATCCATGTAACATCTCCTTTTAGTTGCAAGAAGTGCCACTCCATTTTCACGTAATGAGCAGGGGTGGACCTACATTGGAGGTGGAGGTCACCTAAACCCGTTAATTTTAGCAAAAAGACCGTATATATATATATTTTATATATATTTAGATATATATAATGAGGGTTGGCCCTTTAAATATTATATGCCACACCCTAAAATCACAAAATTTTGGATAGAGGAGTTGGATTCCAACAATGCATAAGTTTTTTATTTTATTTTTATAGTGATGCCCCTATGAGCTCAAATCCTAGGTCCACCTCAAATAAGGACCATGTTGGAACGGTTGATACACCCTACCTGATCAACCTGTCTCTCTAGTGTACAATCTGCCTTGGATTGCAAAGTATAATATCAAAAACCCATTTAGGATTGTTATGATTATTGCAAATCAGTCTTTTCCAAGTGACTTTTGGAAAATCACCTCTTAGCGTATTGTATAACTTTGGCCCATTTCATATATTAGGCAAATTTGAATCTTTTTTTTCCTTATAAAAAGTTCTCACGTGTTAAATTTTTTTTTTTCCCCTTAATCAATAAAGATGAATACCACTTTTATTGTGGCAATAATAAGCTTAACTTCAATTATTGACGGAGGAAAAATTTGGATTTTCTCATTTATCTTCTTTTGTTTTATTCTTTTTAGGTCATAATTTTACTCAATAATAAGAAAACATGTGCATCTTAATCACTCAGATCTCGACAACTAAAGTTCATTCTTTTTTCTTTTGCAATCACTGAATTACTTTGGAGAAGTTTAATTCATTTAGATTTTATACAATATTAGTATAGGAAGGTGTGGAGGTCCAGAATTAGGTGGTGGATTGACAGGTAGTTGTGAGTTTCTCCTAGGTTTACCAGTCATACTACTACTAGTCTTGTATTCTTTTATTTTCAGTTCTTTATTACTTGTTATGTCACTCGCTTCCCTTACCTTATTATATTAATTGTTGTCACTGCTTGTTGCTTTATTTTGCCGTTTCTTAAGTCGAGATTCTATGCGAAACAACCTCTCTGCCTTTATAGGGTAAGGGTAAGACTGTGTACACACTACCTTCCCTAGACCCCATGTATGGGATTAAGCTGGGTTTGTTGTTGTTGATTGGAGAACAACCATCACCATGAGCGGAGGGGGTTCCGAGCTCCCTTCGCAAAAAAATTACACTATATATATTAGGTCAAAATTGTATTTTTTGTATATATAGTGTATGTTGGATCTCCTTGACATTTTTATATGTTTACTTCTTTATATTTTGAACCCTCTATTACAATTTTCGACTCCGCCACTGACCATCACAATAACCACCACTAATTTTCATCGTCCAACTACTATTATCTCCATCGTCACTCACCATCGCACAACCATCATCTACTACCTCGACCATTAGCTAATCTACATCGTTGCCAATCATTTTCACTGCTAGCCACTATCATAGACCATTTCTATCCTTACTCATTATCGCCAACCACCTCTACCATAGGCATCCACCACTTATAACCTCTATATTTCCTCTACTGCGCAACTACAACTATCAACCACAGCCATAATCGTCCTTCATCACTTGTCACTATCGTTGAAAAATCACAATCAATATACCTCCAACAACCAGTACTGCCATCGATCACGACTATACAACTATTACCGCCGATAACCACCATCGCTATTTAAGATTTACTTCATCAAACAAATAGTTTATACAATACTATGTAAAAGAAATTGAAATAATTTCTAGATGTATTTAAATTCGACATCTTAATAATTAGCTATGTATTCAGATTCAAATATTTTGTTACAAAAATAATAAAAATTAAATAAACGGACCTTAGCAAACTTACTTTATCTAGAAATGATGATTTGGAAAATATGGAGAAAGCTTCTCTTATGGCAAACAATACTGTATGGCCCAAAATTTAGATTTAGGTTTATACAATTAGATTTGTTATGAAAAAGATTTAATCTAAGTTAATATTACTTTCCAAATGATAGACCAAGTGTATTTATAAAAAGTATCCCACGTTTGCTGTTGGATAGCAATAAACAATAGCAATAATGGAGTAATGAATGACTCAAGAGTATGAAAGAGAGCAATAAATAGAAATAAATGATATTTAAGTAAATAAATGAACAGAGGTCGCCTGAAAAAGGTGAGATTCCCCAATAATTTCCCTGACAATGATGGATCATGATAAGCCTTCGAATATTCAGATCCTTCTTGGATCGGGGAAGAATAGATAGAAAAGATGTAAAAAGGTAACCTTTGTATGTATACAATCAAAGAGAGAATCATCAGGAAATTTCAATATGTTGTCTTTATAATAAATGTCCAATCCCCCTCTAGAACTACGTATCTTTCTATTTATAAGAGTATATGGGCCACAAAACCCTAGATAGTACAACTAGGAGGAATATTCACTGGAATTCTCTAGGGAACAGTAATGCTAGAACTAGCCGTTACTTCTTTCTGAAAAGGAGTGCTCGTCCTCGTCTTCTATCGAGTCACTTCAACCTCGTCGACAATCCATTATTTTCTCGTGATGTCGACCCTTTGAGGTCAGGTCATTGTATCCTATTGATGACATATGGCAGCTTCCGAAGGCTTCCTTCATATCGACTTGGTCAACATGTAACATAATATTTTTTGCTCATACAGTTAGTTCCTCCGCTTGTTAAGATCGTCCTCGTGGGCGAGTTCAATGAGCGGATAATAACCGTCGTGGTCATTGTGATTAGCAGGAGACCTGCCATTTCGAGAACCACATATTTCAAAATCATAATCTTCCTGGATGATTCAATGAAACTATCTTGTCAAAGAAAAGATATGATGTCATGACATCATTCATCATGATGAGGATGTTCCCGTGCATTGCATTGATACACGCGCGGCTTCTGATTGGTTCTGCCATTTCGATTCTAGTTGCAATCCTGACGAGCCATTTTGGATTCGGTGCCTCTCCTTTATAATTAGGGAGTGTTTCACCATTATTCAAGTTTTTCCTTCTCTAGAACTACCTTTGTTTTTCTGGCTCCCCATTTCCGAGTTTTCTTTTCTCGTTTGCTAGCTTATACTTGGTCTCCATACTCTCAACTTTCTTCTTCTAACTTTCCTCAACTTCTATAGCCGTGTCTAACTTCCCTTCTAATGTTAATGAGGAAACCCAGCCCACTCTGTTGCCTATTGTGTTCCCCGTTCATGGGGGAGACGCTATCTCTGCCGTTGAAGAGGAGCTTCTCCCTTTAGTTGAGGAAATCATCACTCGCAATACTGATGCTAAACTGGATTTCAACGGCTACCGGAGGTGATGACTGAGATCTTCCAATCTTCTATGGCGGCCAAGCATTTGGTTAAGTTCAAAGTTAAGTATGGCGTTCCCGACAATGTGGAGCTAATACCTGCTAATAACGACGAAGTGCACGCCCATCGTCCTAGGTACTGTGTTCTTTATGCCTACCCATTCACCATCGGCTATACGTTCCCCCTCCTTCTACTAGTGGAGGAGTTTTGTCATTTTTATAAGGTTTGCCCTACTTAGCTTGCCCTACGTATATAAGGTGAATAAGATGCTATTAAAGTTTGGCGTACTGGCTGGTGTCGAGATCACGATGCGGCATATGGTACATGTGTTTGTGCCTAGTGTTTATCAAGGCACGATTTTGAACCTGTGATATCGTGGAGGTAAATGCTCGATGGTAAAAATGACTGACAAGACCGAGGCCGTCATGTCCGAGTCACAGGTTTCATTAAGGCCTGGAACCGCACTATTAAGAGCTCTTATTCTCGCTTCTATCTTTTCAAATAGTCATACATTCCCAAATTGTTGTTTTATAGCTGCTGATCGACCCTTTTAGTTGGTGGGGCACCTCGCTGACTGGGTCAGACAAGTCCTCCCCTGCACCGTTGGGATTCACGATTGGTCGAGCTTCTGGCAGAAGTTTAAACCGGACCTCCCCTCGTCAGGTAATTTATTCTTTACTCAATGTTTCATTGGTATTTGCCTGTTTCATCATGCTTATCTTTTTATGCTTCCTCTAGGTTCTCTCAGGGGGGCCGCAAGGAGGAACATGGCGCCTATGCCATCTTTTAGGAGGAGGAGGAATGTTGCTCCCTCCACTTCTTCCCCTCGTTCAACTTCTATGCCTGCTCCTCCTTTGGCTCCTCCTGTGATGAGGATGAGGAGGTCGCGATGATTGATAGTGAGACTACTCAAATCCAGGTTAGGGTAGAAGGGGGATCAAGGACTATTACGATCCCCATGAATCGTGACTTGCTGAGGGATACTGAGGACGTGGTTAATGCCCTAAGTCCTCTTTGTTCTGAAGATGAGCATGAGACTCTTCGGGGACTGAGAGACAGTACCTTTCTCGAAGAGGATCGCCGGTCTTGATCTCAGGGTAAGTACCCTCTTGTTTCATTCTCTTTTCTTTGTTTTGGTTCGCTTCTAAGTTTTATTCACTTCTTATTTGGTTTGCAAACCATCATCTTGGGGATTTAGAGTGTGCATAGAGAAGAAATGAAAGGTGATTTACCAGATATTGTGGACCAAGTATGCCGAGTTTCACAAAAAGTATAAGGAGGCTCAGAGGCGGCTTTGTGAAGAGGGCAACATGCTTGCTTTGAGGGAGGAGCTGAAGAAAAAAGATGAGGAGTTGATAACGTCAGTAGAGTGATTCAGCATTCTCGAGGGAGCGTTGAAGAGGAAACAGGATGAGCTTGAATTGAGTAAGGGCGTGGAGGTCCAATGCAGCAACCTCTAGAGCCAGGTGGTCTAACTGCAAAGTTAGTTGGACGGGTGCCAATTCGAGATAGACGCTCTCAAGGGGGAAGTCGCTGAGAAGAAGTAGATGTTCGAGGAGGCGGAGTCCTCCCGAATAGGAACTCGAAGTAGAGCGACTATTATGGAGTTGGCAAATAGAACTCTTTGTTCTGAGCGGGATAACGTTCTGTCAGCGGCCGAAGCTAAGAAGGCTAGGATCTAGGATAGAATTGGAGTGTTGGATAAGGAGAACTTCGAGCTGCTCGAGCGAGTTTTTTCTATTGAGGCCGAGAATGCTCGGCTGCTCGAACGACCCTCTACCTCTCGTGCCTCAAAGTTTCCTGTCGTTCCCAAGAAAAGTACGAGGAATGGATCCTCACCGAAGCCCAAGTAGACGTGATTTGCAAGTTGAATCTGACGGGCTTTGTCTTTGAGATGGGCATCTAGGAGGCTCGAGTTAAATCTCATGAGGCTAGATTCTCCTGCGGCTATGATCCCGCCACACCTCAGCCCGATTCTGAGGAAGGCGATAAGGGAGGTGTGGACCAGCTCGCGGATAGTGCCTGGTACAACTCTGGTAATGGTCGAGGCGAGGAAGGAGAGGATTGTGGAGATCAGGTTGGCAATGGAAACTAGATTTTTAGCTTTTTGTTTTACTCAAATTTTGTATTGTACCTTTTGTTGGCATCTTTGAACGTTTGTGTAAAGACATTTTCTATGAATATAAAAGTTTGTTTTTGTTTCGTATATACCTTTTTTGTCTTTGTGCATTCTTATTTTTGTACTTATGTTTTGCTTTTGTGCTTCCTTTCATTGTTACCTTTTATTAGGGTTTAGGCTGAGGGCCGATAAATGTTGCTCGAACTGGTCGAACATACCATTGAGTTAGGTTGAGGCCGAGGGCCGATAGGAGTTGTTCGAACTGATCGAACATTCCTTTCATTAAGTCGTAACAGAGGGCAGATAGGGGTTGTTCGAGCTGGTCAAACATACCTTTAGTTAAGTCGTGGCCGAGGGCAGATAGGAGTTGTTCGAGCTGGTCAAATGTACCTTTTCTTAAGTCGTGGTCGAGGGCTGATAGGGTTTGTTCGAGCAAGTCGAACGTACCTTGCATTAAGTCATGGCCGGGGGACGGTAAGAGTTGTTCTAGCTGGTCGATGTTCCTTTTGTTAAGTCGTTATCGTGGGCCGATAGGGGTTGTTCGAGCTAATCGAACGTACCATTCATTAAGTCATGGCCGAGGGCCGATAGGAGTTGTTCGAGCTGGTCGAACTTTCCTTTAATTGAGTCATGGCCGAGGGCCAATAGGTATTGTTCGAACTGGAAGGGGTTACCTTTTTAGTAGAGTAGTTTCAATGAACATATATCTTATTTATTTCAATATCATTTCCTTGACTATATTATTTCACCCTGAGGCAACTTTTGGAGAAAATTACAAGTTTCGGGAGCCGACTGGCATCCCAGTCCCGGTCCCAGTCCTAGTCCTAGTATATCTAATCCTTTCATTGTCCGAGTTGGAGATTCTTGAGGAGTTGAGCAATGAAAAATATGTCTGCTCTCGCATACTCCAACTCGAAGTGTCCCACTCGTTGCCTCATTAAAAACCGCCTTAACCCTATTGGGACAAACCTCAAGTGATGAAAAAAGAGTACGACTTACGGGGCATTTCATATTTTTCAGAAGTTTTGAAGTGGCTGATATTCCAACTGTTTAGTTGGAGCTTCCCTTCCATAGTTTCAAGTTGGAATAAACCCTTGTCCGCTTTGCCTATGTTTTTGTATGGTCCGTTCCATTTGGTTCATAATTTTCCCTCTCGCGGATCTCTGTCTGCTTAGGTCTTGGCTCTGAGCATGTAGTCCGCAATCTTGAGTAATTGTACCTTTGCCTTTCTGTTGTAGTAGCGTTCTGCTTGTTATTTCTGTGCGATCATTCTTATGTATGCCATATCTCGTCGCTCTTCGACCTCGTCGAGGTCTTGTCTTCTATTCTCGTCATTGCCGGTGCCGCTTTCATGAGAGTACCTTAGGCTGGGTTCTCCGACTTTGACTGGTATGACCGCCTCTATCCCCTAGACCAGAGATTAAGGTGTTTCTCCTGTGCTCGTTTTTTGGTTTGTTCTGTGCACCCATAATACTTCTGGGAGTATTACTAGCCACAGTCCCTTGGCCTCCTCAAGTTTCTTCTTCATGATGTTTAAGATAGATTTATTGGAGGACTTTGCCTGCCCGTTGCCGGTCGGGTGGTAAGGAGTTGAAATTATCCTCTTGATGCACCATTTTTCGAGAAACTCTATGGTTTTTTCTTTTCGTGATTGGGGCCCGTTGTCACAAGTTATCTCTTTAGATAGGTCGAATCGACAGATGGTGTTTTTCCATATGAAGGTGATTAACTGTTGCTCGCGAACTTGGACGAAAGCTCTGCTTCCACCCACTTAAAGAAAAGTCAGTTAAAACTAAAAGGAATTTTACATTATCTTGTCCTGGCGGAAGTGGTCCCATGATATCCATTCCCCATTAAATAAATGGCGATGGAGAGGTGATAGAGTGGAGGTGTTCGCTTGCTTGGTGGATTATTGAGGCGTATTTTGGACACTGTTAGCATTTCTTCACAAATTCTAGGGCGACTTTCTTCATGGTGGGCCAATAATATCCAGCCCGTATGAGGCACCTGACAAGTGCTCGGTCACCAGAGTGACTGCCATAATGACCTTCATGGACTTCCTCAAGAATGCGTTGGGTTTAGTTTGGGCCTAATCATTTTTCTAAGGAGCCTCCGTACGTTCTCTTATACAAGTCGTTGTGAAGGAGGCTGTACCTAGCGGGTTGCACTCTCAGCTTCTTGGGTTCCATTTTGTCGTTTGGGAGGGTGCTGTCTAGCAAATAGTTTACAATAATATTTAGTCTCAAGTTAAGTTTATAGATTTTACCTCTATGTGGTCTAATAATGAACTAAGGAGATGAACTATGTTCTTATCCCTGGTAGTTATGCTTTTGGTGGCGGCGACCAATTTGGCAAGACCATATGCTTTGACGTTCTGAGTTCGTGGAATCTGGTCGAGCTAGCATTCATTGAAATTGGGCAACAATTTGCAGATCTCGATCTAATACTTTTGCAATCTCTGCTCTTTGGTTTGGAAATCCCCAATAACTTGGTTGACGAAGAGCTAAGAATCACAGCGTAGCTTCAATTGCTTCGCCCTATATTCGAGTTCTAATCTCAATCCTGTAATTACGGCCTCACACTCAGCCTCGTTATTATTTATATTTGGGCATCTTATAGTTTGAGAAACTTTTTGCTGGTGGGAACCTTGAGCATGAGTCCGAGTCTGGACCCGCAGGCATTGGACGCGCCATCGGTGTACAGGACCCAAAGGTCCTATGTATGGAGAAAAGCTTGGGTGGCTTATTTCTCTGCCTCAAGCATGTAAGTGATGTCGGGTTTACTTAATTTGATCGCCCACTTGGCCAGCCTCCCCGGCAGCTCGGGTTTGTGTAATATGCTTCTTAAAGGAAAAATAGTGACGACCAAGATTATATGACACTGGAAATGTGGCCTAAGCTTTCGCGAAGCTATGACAAGGGCTAGTGCCAGTTTCTCAGGTGAGGATACCTCATCCCGGCGTCGATAAGTGTTTTACTGATATAATAAATTGGAGATTGCGTACCTTTGTCTTCTCAAACTAAGACTGCACTTACCACTACTTCTGAAACGGCAAGGTAAACGAGGAGACGCTTCCCCGGCTCGGGCTTTGAGAGCAAGGTTGGTGACTATAGGTATTCCTTAAGTTCTTTCAGTGCTTGTACATACTTAGGCGTCCACTCGAGGTCATTATCCTTTTTGAGTACGCTAAAAAACCCGTGAGACCTATCAGATGACCGCAAGATGAATCTAGATAGGGCGTCAATTTGACCTATTAGTCTCTGAACTTGCTTCTTTGTGGTTAGATATTCTGGTATTCCGTCAATAGCCTTAATCTGATCTGGGTTGACCTCGATTCCTCACTGTGATACCAAGAAACCCAAAAACTTTCCTGAGGTTACGCCGAACACGCATTTCTCGGGGTTTAGTTTCATCCCGTATTTTCTTAATATGTCGAATGCTTCCTTTAAGTGGTCGACATGATCCTCAGCTCTCACGAATTTGACCAACATGTCGTTAATGTATACCTCAATGGTTTTGCCGAGCTGATTTTTGAACATTTTCATGACTAACCTTTGATAAGTAGCCCCCGCGTTCTTCAACCCAAATGGCATGACCCTGTAACAATACGTTCTCCTGTGAGTGATTAAAATAGTCTTCTCTTGGTCATCTTCCTCCATGAGTATTTGGTTGTAGCCTGAGTAGAACTTAATAGCTCATGACTGCTATTTCTTTGATGAGTTGGTTGATGTGTGGTAGCGGGAATGATCCCTTGGGAATGCTTTGTTCACGTCGATAAAGTCCACACACATCCTCCGTTTCACGTTCTTCTTTTTGACCATTACTACATTGGCGATCCACTTAGGATATTTCGACTCCCTGATAGAGCCGTTGTACAATAACTTCTATTCCTCTTCGTGGATGGCCTCATTGATTGTGGAGTTGAACTTTCGTCGGACCAGTCTTACTAGGGGTAGTAGGGGCCGACGTTCAGCCTGTGTGTGGCTATCTCCTTGGGGATGTCGAGCATATTGCATGTCTAAAGGCAAATAAATCTGCGTTAGTTATTAAGAATTGACTAAATTTACCTAGGTCCCGGAATTTGCAGTTAATATAGGCTTTTTTGTCGGGGTCACTGCGATATTGCTGGACGGGATCGAGGTCCTCTATGGTCAATCCTGCAGCTTTGACCATTTCTAGGTCCATAATGGTGTCTTTGGTTTAGACTGGTGCGGACCTCGATCCCGCTGATTGCTCTGCTTATTTTTCCTTTTCTTTCTTTTGTTGAGCTGTCATCCCTCCATGGCAATTTGATAGCATTCCTAGGATGTGCGGTGTTTCCCTTGTATGTTGGATATTCCACAAAGGATTTGAAATTTGATCACCTGGTACAAGCTGGAGGGGACGACTCTCGCGGGGTGTATCTATGATCGTCCCACGATGGCATTATATGCGGTGTCCTGGTCTATGATATGGAAGGTTGTTTCTAAAGTCACCCCGCTAGCGAAGACGAGGAGTGTGATCTCTCCCGAAGTCCTTTTAACTGCATTGTTAAAACTGGTTAGTGTAATGCAGTTATCTTACCTCAAGTCTCATTTGTGCGAGGACTCGAGCATGGATGATGCATGCCTCACTTCCGTTGTCTACCATAATTCTCCTAACATCAGTATCAATAATTCATAAAGTAATGATAAGTTCATCATTGTGAAGGAAAGTCAAACCGTTGGCATCTAACTCTTCGAAGATGATACTTTCTTCGAGTCCGTCATACCGTTCGTGGATGATCGATCTTTTGAGTTTGTGAGTGGCGGTGAATTTGATGCCATTGATGGAGGCACCGTCGCTACCACCGATAATCATGTTGATGGTGCGAGCTGGTGAAGACAGCTTTGGTGGGCTTGGGCGTTTTCGATCTCTTGCTAGAGTGTTCCTACCTTTTTTGCTGAGTAATGCTTTGAGATATCCTTGCTACAACAAGTTTTCCACTTCTAGTCTTAGAGCGTCGCAATCTTTCATTTATTTCCACTTTCTTGATAGAACTCGCAGAGGGCGTCACTCTTACTGGTGCTCGGGTCAGACCTCATCATTGATGATCACTTCACCTTCCCTCCAAGATTCTCAAGGGCTTAGACCATCTCTGTAGGTGACTTACAATAGTTGTGAGCAGATAGTAAGGGAGGCATACCTCGATCATTCATATGGGTGCCTGATCTCGGCCTAGAGTAGCCGTTTTCGTAATGGAAGGAATGGACGGGTGCCCTGACATAGGGTTGATGTCGTTCATTGCCTGGCCACGATGCTGGATGATCTTTCCTTGTGTTGTCCATGCGTTCCTTTCTGGGCTCAGATTATACCGAGATGAGCCGTCGAGTTGGCGCATTGAGTTTGTCGTTGTCTACCCTAACCTCAGCATAATAGGCATTGTGGATTTCCTTCCAAGTGGTCGGTGGGTACTTCATACCGCCTCAGTAGCTTTCTGGTCACCCTCGAACCCTCTTTGCTCAACCCATTCTAAAAGGCTTCCGCGGCCATCCCTTCGGAGATGTTTGGTAAGGTCATCCTCACCCTGTTGAATCGGGCGAATTAGTCTCTCAGTCACTCTCCTGGGCATCGCTTGATGGCGAAGATGTTGTTCACCCTTGTTTCAGCTTTTTTTGCGCTGGCGTGCGCCATTACGAACTTATCGGCCATCTCTAGTAATGTTTCTATTGAATAAGCTTGCAACTGTGAATACCACTCGACTCCCCACTAGTGAGAGTTTCACCAAATTTAATCAGCAATATGCAGGACAGCTGCTCTTTGTTGAGGTCGTTGCCTTTCACCCGGTGAAGTGAGTTACATGATATTCAGGATAGGTCGTTCCGTCATAGATTCTAAGATATGGGGCATCTTGAAGATCTTTGATGTGGCATGTGGATCCGCTTTTTCCTTGTAAGGCTATTCCACAAACTTACCGGCGTTTCCTTTTGGTAATAATTTGGGAGCACCTGGTATCTTGTCTACCCGTTCCTGGTGCTCTTTCATTTGTTCGTTGAGTGTCTTATTCTCGTTTTTCATTTCTTCCATTCTTTTCAGCAAGGAGGCAAGGACGCCATCACCTGCACTATCAGTAATTGTGTGAGTGCTACCTAAAGTTGGAGGGTTCGGTAAGTCATCCTGTTCATTCCCGCGCTATGCTTCATTAGCCCTCGTGTTTTCTGAGGTCTTGCATAGGGCTTGTTTGCTAATCACGCTGACTAGAGTGGCAGTTAGCCATGCTTCGAGGAGCTTTTTCAAAGCGGGTGGCGCCCTATCTATTTTGTAGAAAGGTGTAGGCGACTTCCCTCGTCTGGGAGGCCGTGGGAGTTACCTCCTCATCTTGGGTGCCATACCTTCATGGATGACACTTATGAGGTTGAGCGGGACATTGTTCGTCGCCTTCGTTCCACTTCCTGGGTTACCTGCCATGGAGTTTTTTCTTGTATACACAGAAAAAATAAATAATCTTTGTGGTTTGTTAGATTAACAAGTCACGAGAGATATAGATACAATGGAAGCTAAAACCTTGACTGAAAAATCCCCACATACGGTACCGAACTGTATGACCCAAAATTTAGATCTAGATTTATACAATTAGATTTGTAGTGAAAAAGGTCAATCTAAGCCAATATTAATATCTAAATGATAGACCAAGTGTGTTTATGAAAAATATCCAACGTTTGCTGTTGGATAGCAATAAACAATAGCTATTATAGAGTAATGAAAGATTCAAGGGTATGAAAGAAAACAATAAATAATAATAAATAGCATTTATTTAAATAAATGAATAGAGGTCACCCAATAAATGTGAGATTCCCAATAATTCCTCTGACAATGATGGATAATGATAAGCCTTTGAATATTCCAACCCTTCTTGGATCGGGGAAGAATAGATAGAAATAGATGTAAAAAGGTGAACTTTGTATATATATGATAAAGAGAGAATCTTTAGAGACTGTCAATATGTTGTTCTTTACAATGAGTGTCCAATCCCACTCTATAACTACATATCTTTCTATTTATAAGAGTATACGAGCTACAAAACTCTAGATAGTACAACTGGGAGGAATATTCACTGGAATATTCTCTAAGGAACATTAATTCTAGAACTAGCCGCTACCGCTTTCCGAAAAAAAGTGCTCGTCCTCGTCCTCGTCCTCGTCTTCTATCGAGTCACCTCGACCTCGTCGACGACCCATTATCTTCTCGTGACATCGAACCTTTGAGGTCTGGTCACTGTATCCTATTGACGATACGTGGTAGCCTCCAAAGACTTCCTTCATACCAACTTAGTCAACATGTAACATAATATTTTTCGCCCATACAATTAGTGAGGTAACCAATTAAAGGAAGTAATGCTAGGTGGTAAAAGGTTGAAAGGAAAATTGCTAGTTAGAGGAAAGGAAGAACGGTAGTTTCACATACTGGTGATAAAGCTCTAGTTGAACAACACCGAGTAGTAGTTAACAGGAAAAATCCAAAAGCTCTTATTAGGCAGCAGCGATTACAACTTAAGAGGTCATTAAATTCGAAATCTGACCATATGATTTTAGTTATGGGTTTTGACACTAGATTAATGCCTAGTGGTTGTATTAAAAGAGCTTCCTCAACGGGCAAATTAAAGTAACGTGGCATCATGAGCTTAGATAGATATATTGTAGAAACGAGCTTTACAAAACTCGCGTTGGTATCATGTTATAACTGACCATTTCACCCAAAGAAGCATGTGAAGTTTATTTTTCGGATGATTTTACGCGCCTGAAAAATATGAGAAATACTTAGTTTTTCATGTTATCACATTGTGTTTAAATAATATATTTGAGATGGGGTTGCATTGCTCAACTGGAACAAGGGTACTGCTGAAAAGAGAAGTGAAACCAACTTTAAGGGGTAGCTTATGAGTTTGGCCTTGTTATTTTATAAACTTTTTTGATACAAATTCATATTTGTGTACAGGTAAAATCAGGAATAATCGTTACCCCCAATTTTCTGGTATATAAATGAGAGGAAAGCCCGATCTGACATGGTCTCAAGTCAAGTTGAGGGATTTGACGTCTCAGAGCCCGGGGAGGACGAATAGTACACCCGGGGCCGGACGCGGGCGAGCATTGGGCTCAATCGGAAGGGCTGAAATATCCAAGGGAAAAAACGGGTTAGACAAGATAAGCAAGGAGCCAAAATATCTGCCCTCAATCGGGTATTAAGGCGCGAATCTCGCTCGATATCAACTGCGTATCAACGGTTACCGAAAAGAGAAGATTTTTTTACTTTATTTAGACTTTTACTAGGAGCACTTTTATATTTTAGGACCACTATTAGCCCGCATATCAAAGCAATAAAATTATTTTTTGTCCTTTAGCTGTTGTTCAAAATGTTCTTCACCTGCTTATCTATTAAGTTGTGATCGAGCTCGTACGGAGGGCTAAGTCAAAACCAAATTCCAAACGTCCATAGCTAAGCTAGACTTGTTCATTAATTAACATCTGGTTTGATCGCTCTGATTTTCTTTAATTCAATTGTTTATCGTTCATAGGTCATTCATTTTAGAGTAGATTACATATCCTTTAACCGCGTATAAATTCAATTGTTACTCATTTTAAGGTTAAACAGATTGGCGCCCATCGTAAGGCAAAGAATAACAGTGGTGATTTAATACGAATCTCCATAATACACCCTATTTTACATTTGCTCTTTGAAGTTTGATTTCAGGTTAATCTTAAATGTCAAGTTCTCATCACTTGAACATTGACATCGAGTTAGGCTACCACAGTGAAAACAATAATGTGGTACCAAGCAATGACGTATCTCCTGTTGATCCCAATGGTTTCCCAATCGCTGACCCGATCAACGCTAACTCAGAAGTTGCCATCATCATCAACCTGCCAACTGATCCCAAGAATAGCATTCGCGGGGCACCCCGGCCATAGGTTCAAGAAGCACCCGAAGAGGAAGGTGATGAAGTTAGCTTACGATTGATTTTCGAGATGTTACAAGCTCAGCAAGCGGAAATAGCACGGTTACAGACCCAAAATCATGCCCAGAACAGGACCAAACCCGAGCAGGTTATAGAAAACACTCGAAGAGATGAACACGTTGCCGTAGAACCGGAAGAGTTCGGACTCGGAGAAACTTCCGAGGTGATAAAAATGCTCGAAGCGCTAACAAAGCAGGTAGAGCCTGGTGAGAAAAAGATAGAGGCAAATGAAAAGTAGGTGGAAACTTACAATTCGAGGGTCGACTAGATCCCCGGAGCGCCTCCAATATTAAAAGGGTCGGATTCCAAAAAATTCATTCGGAAACCTTTTACCCCGAGTGCGGCATCGAAGCCAATTCCAATGAGATTTCGAATGCCCGACATTCCCAAATATAACAGGAATACAAATCCAAACGAGCATGCAACCTCACATACATGCGCGATAAAAGGCGATGACCTAGAAGGGAACGAGATCAAGTCAGTGTTATTGAAGAAATTTGTGGAAGCCTTGTCCGAAGGAGCAATGATATGTTACCATAACTTTCCTCCAAATTCTATTGATTCATTTGCTATGCTTGCAGATGCCTTCATTAAAGCCCATGCTGGCTCCATCAAGGTTGAGACGAGGAAATTAGACCTCATCAAAGTCAAGCAGAGAGACAACGAGATGCTTAGGGAATTGATGTCGAGGTTCCAAATGGAGCGAATGGACCTGCCCCCAGTCCCAGATGATTGGGTCGTTCAGACGTTCACCCAAGGGCTCAACCCCCGAAGTTCTATTACTTCTCAGTAATTGAAGCAAAACTTGGTGGAGTACTCGGCAGTTACATGGCTGATGTCCATAATAGGTATCAGTTGAAGATCAGAGTCGAGGACGACTAGCTAGGGGCCCCCACGGGATTTGTTTACCCCAATAGAGTGAATGACAGATCTAAAAGAATTATGGATTAGGAGCCAAGATTGGTTTGAGATTGATATCATCCATATAGCTCGGACAGAAGGGAAACAGACCCGGTCACCACCCAACCAGGAACGATAGGAGAAGCGACTAAGGACCTAGCAACCGGGGATGATGAATAAAAACGGTTTCGACAGATCACTTGGGGGCAGGAAAGCCCTGAGACTATCGGAATATAACTTCAACATGGACACTGCAAGTATAGTGTCAGCCATATGGTCACATCAAGGAGACCAAATTCCCTAGGCGACTTCAGTCCGATCCCGTACAGAGGGATCTGAGTTTGGTATGTAAATACGATGGTACTCACGGTCACAGGACCAAACATTGTCAACACCAAAGGGAGGAAATGGCTCGACTATTCAACAACAAGAATCTTCAGGAGTTCCTAAGTGAGCGGGTTAAAAATTATTTCAAAAACAAGGATGCAAAAAACAAATTGAGCAGGAGGAGTCTCAATACGTGATCAACATGATCATTGGGGGAGTGGATGCCCTACAAGGGCTAATGATAAAACACACCAGGGTTTCAATCACAAGGGAAAAACGCACTCGGGATTACATTCCGGAGGGGTCCATCTTGTTTGGCGGCGAGGATGCCGATGGAATCATCTAGCCTTACAATGATGCACTGGTAACATTCGTATTTTTTAATAAATCTCGAGTTAAACATGTGTTAATTGATCCAGGTAGCTTGGCCAACATCATCCGTGGAGGGTCGTAGAGCAATTGGGATTATTAGACCAAATCGTACCGGCAATTCGAGTATTAAACAGGTTCAACATGGCATGCGAGACAATGAATGGTGAAATAACCTTACTAGTAAACACTATCGGGACCACCCAGGAAATGAAATTTTACGTGACCGAGGGGGATATGAGATACAACACCTTTGTTCGGACGGCCATGGGTTCACAGCATGAGAGCGTGTCGACCCTACATCAAGCATAGAAGTTTCCCACTCCGGGCAGAATCTGCCCCGTCTACGGGGAACAACCGGTTGCAAAGGAGATGTTCCCTATCGAGGAAGTGACCCCACACTGAGCCCGCGATCACGATATCAAAAAGTAGGTGACTGATCGAAAAAGGAAAAAAATCGAATCGCAATCAGCGATCCCCACCCTGACCGGGCCGGGGAAATAAGAGGAGCACACGCCGAACATGGAGGATGATTACGGTGTCCCAAGATCCTTTATAGCACCCAATGATACTGATGCCACCAAATCAACAATCGAGGAATTGGAGCAGGTCATACTGATCAAGCATCTACGGGATAGAAAGGTATACCTGGGCACGGGGTTAATTCCCGAGCTCAGGAAAAATTTATTGATTTCTTTAAAGCTAATGCCGATTATTTTGCCTGGTCCCACTTAGACATGACAGGATCCCACCAGAGGTGACATCTCACAAATTACGCTTGGATCCAAAATTCCACCCGATCAAACAGAAGGGGAGGTCGCAGTCCGGGGTCAAACATGCATTCATCAAAGACGAGGTATCTAAACTTCTGAAAATAGGTTCCATTTGGGTAGTCAAATACTCGGATTGGTTAGCTAACGTAGTGGTCGTGCCTAAACAAGGCATGTCCGAAGGATTCACTTCCTTTGCACAACATTGACCAAATGATCGATGCGACGGCCGGACACGAGTTACTGAATTTTCTCGATGCCTATTCCGCATACAACCAAATTCAGATGGAACCGGCGATCAAGAAAAGAACTTTTTATAACTAATTAGGCACCTATTGCACAATGTAATGCCGTTTAGGCTAAAAAATGCTGGTGCCACGTATCAACACCAAGTTTTCAGATGATCGAAGAACAAATAGGAAAATTAGTGGAGGTTTATATTGATGATATGTTAGTTAAGCCCCTGCGAGAAGAGGACTATTAGAAGCATTTGCAGGAAACCTTTGACATACTGAAGAAATGCATCATGAAGTTGAATCTGGAGAAGTGTGCTTACGGGGTTGGCTCGGGCAAGTTCCTCGGTTTTATGGTATCTAACCGAGGAATAGAAATCAACCGGGAAAAGATAAAAGCCATAGAATATATCCCCATAGTTGACAACGTCAAGGCAGTACAAAGACTGACCAGGCGGATAGCCGCCTTAGGACGGTTTATTTCAAGGTCATCAGACATAAGCTACCAATTTTTCTCATTGCTGAAGAAGAAGAACAACTTCTCTTGTACCCCGATGTCAGCAGGCTTTAGAAGAACGCAAACGATATCTATAAAGCCTCCCTTGTTGCACACCCCGAAGGCAAACGAGCAGTTATACCTCTACTTGGCTGTCTCCGAGGTAGCAGGAAGTGGTATCCTACTTCGGGAAGAAGAAGGTATGCAGTTTCCTATCCATTACGTTACTAGAACCTAAGGCGATGCCGAAACGAGGTATCCACACTTAGAAAAATTAGTGCTCGCCTTATTATGTGCATCTAGGAAACTAAAACCGTATTTTCAGTGTCACCCCATATATGTCGTGACCTCGTACTCGCTAAGAAATTTTATGCACAAACACGAGCACTGGGTTCAACTGGCCAAATTGGCTGAAGAGATTAGAAGGTATGATAGTAAGCACAAACCTCGAACTGCTATAAAATACCAAATTTCGGAAGACTTCGTGGCCAACTTTACACCGGCCTTGACCCCCGTGGTTGAGAAAGAATTATTGATTGCCTCGGGGACTAGCTCGGGCTTGCACCCTATTCAAGAATAGTGCCTCTAACGCGAAAGGGCGCGGGTTGGGATCATACTAAATAACAAGGCCGACACGTTGGCTATCCAACTCCGATGAATTCAATTCTCGAGTGCTGGTGCAGTTGATGAACTCGCTGATAGAAGAAGGTCACGCCGAGGTAAACTCAACAAGCTTAACTTTGGATTGGAGAAACAAATACATAAACTACCTTCATAAAGGGAAATTGTCGTTGGATCCCAAAGAATCGAGGTCCCTGCATACTAAGGCTGCTAGGTTTGGCTTGGGTGGTTGAAAATTATACTGAAGATCGTTTTTCGGGCCGTTAGCAAGTTACTTGGGTCTGGGGGAAACCGACTACATGATAAGGGAAGTACACGAGGGTACTTGTGGAAACCATTCAGGAGCAGACTCCTAGGTTCGGAAATTGATCAGAGCCAGTTATTACTGGACCGAGAGGAAAAAAGATGCGAAAGACTTTGTTCTAAAGTGTAATGAATGCCAGAGGCACGCCCATGATTTACCAATTGGGGGAGATGCTTCACCCGGTCTTCTCCCCTTGACAATTCATGAAATGGGGGATGGACATCGTCGATCCTTTGCCGTGGGCACCCGACAAAGCCCAATACATATTACTTATGACAGATTATTTTTCCAAGTGGATCGAAGCACAGACGTTCAATAAGGTTCAAGAAAAAGAGGTTATTGACTTCATCTATGATCATATAATATGCCAGTTCGGGATAACGACGGAGATCACTTGCGACAATGGAAGGCGGTTCATCGGCGGCAATGTTAGTAAGTTTTTTAAAGACCATTAAATTAAAAAGATTTTATCGATGCTCTACCACCCAAGTGGAACGGTCAAGGCGGAATCAAAAAACAAAACTATACTCCAGAACCTGAAAAAGAGGTTGACCGACTCAAAGGGGAAATGGAAAGAAATTTTGCCCGAGGTCTTATGGGCATATTGAACGAGTTTGAAGTCTAGCAACGGTGAAATACCTTTCTCTTTAGTCTACAGTGCGGCAGCCCTGATTCTAGTAGAGGTGGGAGAACAGAGCCTAAGGTTCCAGTATGCTATGGAGACGTCAAATAACAAGGCCATGGCCACGAGCTTAAATATAACAAACAAAAGGCGAAAAGTCGCCCTAGTCTAGTTAGCGGCCCAAAAGCAATGAATGGGGAGATACTACAACAAAGGGAAAACATTTGACACTTCCAAGTCGAGGACGTGATATAGAGGAATGTTACACTGCATACCAAGAACCCGAATGGCGGAAAACTAGGCTCGAACTGGGAAGGATGGGATAAAGTCACCGGTATAACCGGAAAAAGACTCCTACAAGATCGAGTCCGGGAATGGTGTACAACTACCCAACAACTGGAATGTGGCACACTTAAAGCAATACTGCTGCTGAGGTACGAACACAATTTCCTATGCAATAACCCCTGCAGGTACTCAGTCGAGGTTAAATCTGAGGATTGGGTCTGAAAGCACGTGTTGCACTTTTTTTTTCCTTGCACCAATTTTTTCCCGAAGAGGGTTTTACGATAAGGTTTTTAACGAGGCAATAGTAAAATTTGCTACCCTAGTTTAGACGACCGTCTTGAGGCCAAGACTACAAATCACCCGTATTAGACCAATAGTATTCGAGCCCTCACAAGCTCAGTCTCGAATACTAGAGGGCCATCACACCTTAAGTCAACATCCTGAGTTGAAAATTTAGAAGGATTTTTTTATTCGATATTGAAATCCAAGGCTTAAATATTAGAATTAATTATATGGGTCAAACAGTCAAATGAACCATTCTCGTGTAGCCCATTCTCGCCATGATAGAAAGCTTTTTGTACCTTCGGTTATGTACTCTACTTTCAAAGTAGAAAAAAGTTTTCTTCTATGTTTCATCAATTCACATTTGCATCAGCAATATTATCATTAAGTTACTCAGAGTAAATATTGGGTTCAAAACCCTTAAGCCTACGGGCTTCCCCAAATCAGGGACAACTGCCCAACGATAAGATCGATGCCAACTTAAACAGCTTGGTGATGTCCGAGTCCGTACATAAAAAGTAAGATCCTTACAAGTTTTCTAATCTATGAAATCTTACTTCATACCCAGCCATGAAAAGAGCCAACTTCAGTAAAGAATAATCGCGTCCAGTTAGGATGTTCAAATAGTTTAACAAAGACTTCGTTTTTATCGGATCATTCGAAGCCAAAGCAACTATGAGTTGTTACTTATCCCAGGCTTCATCCGGGATTTGGGGAACAAACGGTCTAAGTTATGTCAAATTCTATGCTAAGGCATCAATGTCATATTTAAAGACTAAAGCACAAGTTATGTCTTGAACATAAGCATATACTGAAAAGTAATGGACACGACGTATAGACGAAAAGGAATTTTTTAGATACATGTACCAGAAGGTATTACAAAAGCGCCATAAAACGGCCCCATATTACAAAAATATGTAGCTACAAAGAAAAAACAAAAATAAACTAAGACATATCCTGCCTATTCCCCGTAGGAGCCCGACTAGCTAGCCGAACCTTCGGGCTAGTGTCTCTTTTTAACCTCGGCCTCAAGCCTCTCCGATCTCAGCCGCTAGATCAAACCCTCGAGCATAAATCTCCTCAAGGGTCTCCCTCCGAGACAACCACTTCACATACTCGGCCTTTGTTAACACACCTGCCTCGGCCATCTCCACATCATTTTTATATTCGACCAACATTTTCCGAACATCGGAGGTCTCATTCGAAGCCGCATCCAACTTGGACTTCAGCGTAGTGTATTCCTGGCCGAGAGCATCCTGTTATGTGAAGATTGAATCTAGTTGAGCTCGAAGCTCTTTTGTAGCATCCCGCTCCGATGCTAAGATATCCATTTTGCTCCTCAACTCCCCGGCTTAGGCTTTAACCTTGTTCATTTCGGTCCTAAACTGGTCGATCAGGTCTATCTTCTCTTGGACCTGCAAGGTTATGGAATTCGCAGTTGCGCTTGGAGGACAGAGTAGTATTTTGAGGGCCTCATCATTTTGCTCACCAATAGCTTTGTACATGTCCTTCTGTCGAAACTGTTCCTTGAGCTCGAACTCAAGATGACCCACCTCCATCCGAGACCGGTAGAAGCTCTCATGATGAAGCACCAAGGCTTGAGGAAGAAAAAGGTCGAAACATTAAAATATGCTAGAGCAAAATGAACTATTTAAAGACATAAATAAAGGGAAACATACCATGTTCAGTGCTTGTTATGCCTCATTCAAAAGGCTCGGTGCGTCCACTTCGTTCATCTTCACTTGGTCCTCTTTGGTTGCCAAGCAACAAAGGTAGCTGTCCATGCCAACTAGCTCGAATAGCACCCTTGTTTCTGCCGGTATTGTAAACATGACTGTTCTCTTACGGTGGGGATCCGCGCTCGGGGAGGGGAACTACTTCACAAGCTTTGGGCTTGGGCTTGGGCTCGGCCCCGCAGAACCTAACAGTACGTCCTTTCTTTGGACCTCCAGGTGGCCGAAATCGGAGTAGTCCTCCAACGCGCCTTGGTCCATACATTCAAAAAATAGGTTGAAGGCCTCATCCGCGGCCCGTGATGCCTCGGTCAGCTTTTGTCGAACAAGGCCCGGGCCTCATCAGAAAGAGACTCCATGTGAGACGGAGACTCCGGAACGTCAATGACGTTGGAGGCTTCCCTTGAAACCGGAGTAGCCTCTCGAGAGGCAGTGGCCACAGGTTTTTCCTCGGGCTCCTAAACTAAAGAGGGTTCGACTTTACGATCGCCTCCCTCGGGTACTGCCTGCTCTTCTGAAACGACGATCGACTCATGGGCGACAAACCCTATGTCGTCATCGTCAGGGTAGCCTTTGAGCCGAAAAAGAGAATCAGGATCCGATACCCTAGCCCGAGTACTCTTCTTGGTACTCTTTTGGACCCTGACGGTAACCCTTTTTTTCTTGGCCTCGGCAGGAGCGTCCTAAGGGTAAGGGGTCCTCTTTCTTCTCTTTTTCTCCTCCTTCTTTATAGCGGGATTAGCGGCAGGCTGTCCCGAAGAGAAGGATTTTTGCAAATGGAGATGAGGCCTTGTCCTCGTCCACTACCCGAAGCTCAGTGGTCTTGGAAAATCTGTGGAAGAAAGAAAGGGACTTAGTCAAAATAATTGTGGAATGAAAAGGAAATTCAATCAGGGGAAGAAGAACACTCACTATGGGAACGAGCTTCCCATCTGCCTTTTGAAAGTTTGCGCCACTCGGGCTCAAAGTATGTTAATTGTTTATAGATCCCCTCGACCCACTCCTTTAAATGGGGGACGACATTGGGATTTGAATGACCGTTGCACAACGGGAAAGCAGGGCGATGGGGAAGAAGAATGAATTCGAAGAATTATTGTAACAACTTAAGTAGAGATAAACTTACATTTAAGGTTCCACTTCTCAAGGAATGGTAGGAAATTAGAGGGAAATCTTCGGTCTTGACCCACAAAAATCTCCCCTGCCAGCCTCGATCCCTGTCCTCGTCGATGCTCGAGAAGGGAGTCTTCTTTGCCCGTCAAGCAAGCTTGATTAACCCCCCTAGGAAGATTCGGGGGCTGTAGATGCGAAGCAAATGGTCGATGGTGGATCAGGGCTCCTTTGTGTTATTGACAAAATGATGAAGGGGATCAGGATCCTCCAGAAATATGGGTGGATTTGCCCGAGACAGACCTTGTACCTTTTACAGAAATCGAGGACAATCGTGTCCATCAGGCCAAGCGTGAAGGGGTATGTATAAATGCTTAAGTACCCCTCCACGTGCGTGGTAATGTCCTTATCGGGGCTAGGGATGACTACTTTCTTGCCCTTCTATTTACAATCCTCCTGAACCATCGGGGGCGTGGCTTCGGTAATGGAGCATATATACCTCCACACCTCCTCACCTCGATCTCCTTGCTTAGAGGATTTTTGACGTTAAAGTCGTTGTCTATAGAGCAGCCTCCGGGGATAAAATTCTTATAAGGAGGTTCCGGTGCTGCTTCCGGGAGGATCACTTCGATATCTACAGCCGGGGTAGAAGTTGAAGGAGCGGTGCGTTAGAGGCACAGATATTGAATTTTTTGCCATCGTTATCTAGGAATATGAAGATTTGAAGACTGGGTATGAAGGTTTGAAGATAAGTATGAAAATTTGAAGGTTTGGCTTGAAGATTTAAAAAGTGAAATATGAAGATTTGAAGATTAAGGATGAAGAAATGAAGATGTGAAGAACAATTCGTGAGGATTTGAGGAAATAATGAACAAGTAAAAATTTCGAGGGTAACTCAAGAAGATTCGAATTCGGAAAGTAAAAAAGTGAAAAAAGGAAATCGAAGCTTTTATAGGAGGGGAATGTTTAATGCGACACATGTTCGAAGTCAGAACGACGCGATTGATGGGATGCTCCACTAACTCATCAACCCGTTTGTAGCATACAGAGGAAGGAACCGGGTCAGTTAGTCACTTCTTGTCGTTTCGATAATTTCTGCTCTCCAAAAATTGAGGAGATTATATGTGTACGCGTAAAATCGGGGATAATTGTTATCCCCGATTTGTCGGTAAAGAAATGAGAGGAAAGCACGATTTGACATGGCCTCGAGTCAAGTCGAGGGTTTCGATGTCTCAGAGTCCGGGGAGGACAAATAATACACCGGGGGCGGGACGCGGCCGAACATTGGGCCCGAGCAGAGTGAAGAGCCGAGACTAAGGGAAGAAATGGTTAGACGAGATAAGCAAGGTGCCGAAATATCCGTTATCAATCGGGTATTATGACGCGAATCTCACCCGATATCAATTGCATATCAATGTTTACCGGAAGGAGAAGATTTTTTACCTTAGTTAGACTTGTACTAGGATTAAAACTCTCCTTACTATATAAAGGGGATAACTTTTATATTTTAGGACCATTGTTGGCACGTGTATCAAAGCAATAAAGTTAATTTTTATCCTTTAGCTGTTGTTCAAAGTGTTCTTCAGTTGCTTGTTTATTAAGTTGTGGCCGAGCTCGTCCAAGGGCTAAATCGGAACCAAATTCCAAATGTCCATAGTTAAGCTAGATTTGTTCATTCATTACATTTGGTTTGATCTTTATGATTTTCTTTAATTCAATTATTTATAGGTTATTCATATTAATTTAAATCACATATCCTTTAACGCATATAAATTCAATTGTTACTCATAATAATCAATATTAATGGAATCAATAAATTCTTACTATTTGGTTAGGAAGCGCAAAAGAGTAATGGGGGATGGGTAGTACCTTCCTCATAAATAGAGTGGGACCAAACAAACAATTATGAGAAAGGCAGTAGAATTGGGAACAAATTGGCGCTGTGGGTCTATTTACTCCACCTTCATCACGTGGTCCCCGTTTTGGTGTAGGGTAGGTCTGCTTGTACCTTCGGATGAGGATGACGTTGCTATGTGTTGTCTGCCATGCCTATACATGTTTCAATTCTCTTGGGATGGATAATACAGTACTAGTGTTTCAAAAGGCTTTCTTTATGTGAGTTTCGGACGAGTCTCTCGGGCTAAGGCATATACAAAATACACTCAGATACACTGGCGAGCACAAATATTATGAGACGTAAATTCCAATCTTTTGAACTTTTGCTTAGGCGTAAGTCTTCAGCGTTTCATTTGTAACGTAAGCCTAGAGAACTTTTTAAAATTTGAGTCAAATTTACTTAATAAATACATTTTTTAGAAGAAAGGAAAAAAATGTTACAACAATGATCCATAAGCTCAATATCAAGTGAATCACTTCGTGTGCCACCTAAGAATGGGGTTTTCAATAGGTACAAATTTGTTAAGGTTGAAGCGTAAATGTTCTTTATTTTTAAATGTGAAAAATAAAAGAACCGGTTAGGTTATCGGGCTATTTATGCATTTGGCCTTTTTCAATGAAAATACAACACAATATATATTTTACTTGTCTCGTCTTATCACCTACATATTTTAATTTTATGTTTTCTTTTATTTATTTTTTTGGTTTAATTATTCGATATTTTAAAGTAATAGATGGGACAAATTTAAATTTGTATCGATAAACTTAACAAGAAAAGTAAGTGTTTAATTATATCACGCGACACCACTTTAGGGAAACTCAATCTCTTATTCTCAGTACGAAAATGAAACAATCAAATGCACCTATTTCTTTTTTCCCAAATCATAAAAATCTATAACGGTAAAGTTTTTTAAGAGTACAAGCCGTGAAAATACTCATTAATATTTGCATTAAGTTAGGTTGTTTACATTATTTTTCTTGACGTGTTTTTCTTTCACGAATCTTGCTTGAACTCGAATGCCCAGTGGGTTGGTTTTTTTTTTTTTTTTTTTTTCTCATTAGTGAAATATCCGCTTTCAATAGTATGCCAAACCCATATGATTCAAACTGTTTGCCGAATAAGAATCTTGAAAAGGAGCTCTTTCATTTTTGCTTTCAGATAAAGACAAGTTGATAATTTAATTAGGCTCCATATTTGAAATATTCCGAAACAATAATCATGTTAAGAATGAAATCCCTGCAGAGTTAGCTCCTAAAAGCAAATGTATTAAATAGGAAGTTCTTGAAAATTAGTTGTGAAGGTAATAATCGACCTGTCACCCCTTTATCGTTAAAAAAATTACTGTCTATATACAATAACGATCCAGTAAGATCTCACTAGTGGAATATGGAGAGAGTAGTGTGTACGCAGGTCTTACCCCTATCATAAGGAAATAGAGAGGTTGTTTCCGAAAGACTCTCGGCTCAAGAATACGGAAAGAGACAATATATGAGTATCATCAACAGAAACCAAAGAAATAATAAAAGCATCATAAAAGCCAGAAAATAGATAAAAACAATAGCAATAACCAGTAAATAAATTCGGCATTATAAAATGAAAGAGTAGTGGAACACAAAATTAACCACTAGCAGTCCAAGACAGAAATCCTATCAGACTAGCCTCACATAGTTACGAGCCTACCCTACAACCCTAATACTCGACCTCTACAGCTTCCTATCAAGGGTCATGTCCTTGAAAATCTGAGGTCACGCCATGTCCTGCCTGATCACCTCTCCCCAATACTTCTTAGGCCGCCTTCTACCTATCCTCATGCCTTCCAAAGCCAGCCGCTCACACCTCTTCACCGGTGCATCTGGGCTTCTCCTCTGTACATGCGCGAACCATCTGAGCCTCGCTTTCTGCATCTTGTCATCATGGGAGCCACGCCCACCTTCTCCCGAATATCATCATTCCTCATGTGCCACATCCACCTCAACATCCTCATTTCTGCTACTTTCATTTTCTAGATATGTGAGTTCTTAACTGGCCAACACTCAGCCCCATACATTATGGCCGATCTAATCACCACTCTATAAAACTTACCTTTGAGTATCGGTGGCACTTTCTTGTCATACAAGACTCCAGATGCTAACCTCCACTTCATGCATCCCACCCCAATGCAGTGTGTGACATCCTCGTCAATATCTTCAAAGTTATTATCATCCCTTGTAAGTCTAATTTGTTGACCTGAGCGGTTTTGGTTTCGAAGATTGACAAAGGAAAACATGCATGAACCAGGTCCATGGACAGGGTATATAGGTCATGGTCAGATTTAAGCAAAAGGCATGTACGTCTAAGGGATAAGTATAAGTGGTTATTTCTGATATTCCGTGCATATTTGATAAGGAGCATGACTTCTTACATGAAAAGAACTCTATCCAAGGTAAGAAAAAAGTTAGAAGTTGAAGTTAAATAGAACTCTTCCACCAAGGAAGAGTAGAGCATTAGACTTCTAGTTACTATTTACTTACTAACTCTAATATCAGTGTTGTTTTTTTTACAAGTGACGCACACTTACTGAATTAAAAGCAGAATGGAGAGCGAAATAACAAGGCATTTTGTGAGCAATTTCTGCAAGATCTAAGAGTGTGATCCTGAAGCTACACGAACTAGATTGAAGAACCAGATTGAGTGCATAACCCAAAAACTGTGTAGGGCAATCCACCACTAGACCACCAATATTCAATAGTCACTACTCTCCTTGAAGGAGAGGATAAGAAATCACGTACAAGTGACTGATGGATGCTTCAAATGTGGTAAACAGAACCACATGATCAAGAACTGTCCTATATGGGAAGTCGAGTGGAAAGAGGGGAGATCTGAAAGAAGAAACTGGAAGAAGGAACATGTTCATGAAAAGAAAAGCTACAACAAAAGGCCATCCAAAAGAATGGTTGCTACTTGGAAAGAATGTTTAGATGAGGACATTGATGATGATGATAATGTTGAACGAGATCTTATGGCAATTGGAGAGTCTGAAGATGAACCTGATGAAGAATCTGAGATAAGTTTTCTGGACCTAAAGGATAAAATTAAGTTCCTTTCTAAAGATAGACAATCAGAACTATTGCTAGCTTTAATTGATGAATCTAAGAATATAAATTCTAAAAAGGAATAGTTGTTAAAAGAGTGTATCATTTTAAAAGCAGATTGCAATAACCTGGAAATAAAAACTTGTAAAACTGAAAATGAAAATACTACTTTAGAGAACCAAGTTCATGCACTTAATATAGCTGTCTTAGAAATTAACCTGAAAATATGAAGTTAAAGTTAGGGACAAGAAAAGAGATAGTTAGTGATGTACAACTCAACCTAGAGGATGAGTTAAGGAAGGTTAAAGATGAGCTATACAAAAGGAAAGAAAAGGTAAGAGTTTTGAAAGAGGACTTGACAAAGGTAAAAAATAAGCTTGATAGAACATGTAAATGGAACAGGTCATCCGATGCACTTACATGGCTACAAGAACACCATAGTAGTAATAGAAGGGGACCTGACTTTGGGTACTCTGCACCTAAGAGGGATCCCAAAAGCAAGTACCTTACACTCCCTGAGAATAAAAATTTCACACATTGTAGTAACACTGGTCACTATAAGAGTGAATGCATTACAAAAGGAAAGGCAAGTCAAAAGAACAAAAAATTTATTCTAGGGAAAAATAGGTTGTCAAGTTGGGCTAAAAAAAACTTGCTTTATCCTTTTGACTATAGAAAGGGACCCAAACTAGTTGGGTTCCTAAGACTAACCCCTGATTTTCTTTTGCATGTCCAAGTGAAGTAGAGTAGCCAAATATAGTACATGGATAGTGGATGCTCAAAGCCATGACAGGAAGCAAGAATCATTTCCTTTCACTTGAACACCTTTAACAAGGTAATGTATCCCTTGGAAATGGAAAGAAAGGTAAGATCACTGGGGTTGAAAAGTTTTGCAGGGAACAAGAGTGAACATCATATATGTGGTGGATATGTCTACACTTTCAGATAATGAATTCACTTGCTTAAGTGTGTTGGACAGTGATCTCCTCATGTGGCATAAGAGACTTGGACATGCAAGTTTGAGTCAACTCAACAAACTAGTCTCAAAAGACTTGGTGATAGGGCTTCCTAACATTAAGTTCAAGGAAGATAAAGTTTGTGAGGCTTGTGCAAGGGAGAAACAGGTAGGATCCTTTTTTAAATGTAAGAAAATGGTTAATACTACCAGGACGTTGGAACTGGTCCATATGGATCTGTATAGACCAATGAGAACAATGAGCAGAAGTGATAAGAGTTATGTTATGGTGCTCGTTGATGATTACTCTAGATTTACATGGAAACTGTTTTTAGCATCGAAAGATGAAGCATTTGAGATGTTCACTTCATTTGTTAGAAAAACTCAAAAAGAACTAGGTAATCAACTTGCATCAATTAGGGCATTTAGATGTAAGTTCTTTGTGCACAATAATGGTAATGACTCCCTGATAAATTTGATCCCAAAAGTGATGAGGGAGTATTCTTGGGATATTCTTCGCACAATAAACCTTATAAAATATATAACAAAAGAACTATATGTGTAAAAGAAAGTGTACATGTTATTTTTGATGAAACTAACATTCTTTCTGATGGACAGGAACAAAATGATGAAAAGATTTGGCTGAAAAAAAATTCAAATGCTGAAACAACAGTCCAATCTAAAGCTGCATCCCAGGAACGAACATGTCCTTCCACCCAGGGCAATATGACAGGGGAAACTAACCAATGAGGAACTGAGCCCCAAACCTCGAGGGAACCTGTCCATGAACCTGTTCCTCAGCAACAAAATACTGAAGGAGAATCTAGAGAAAATTAGTTGGTTGTGAAGGCTTACAAGTATCAAAGTTCTCATCATATTGGTAACATAATCACTAATCCAACCTCTAGAACCAAAACTAGATCTTCTTTAAAGAACCTATGCGCTTTTGATGCCTTTTTATCCCTTATTGAACCTAAAAATATTTCTGAGGCTTTGCAAGATGCAGATTGGGTGAATGCAATGCAAGATAAAGTGTGGAGATATCCTGCCGAGGCGTTCGGCCTGCTCCACAAGAAAGGAAAGGAATTTTTGAATTACGAGGCACGTGCTTACGATACAGTATACGAACCCAAAGTGAGTATAACCTTTACTGATTCTCAAATAACTTGCCAACAACTCAAGGTGATAAGGCTCAGCCTAATATATATATATATATATATATATATATATATATATATATATATTCTAAATCAAGTTCAATTATAATTTCAATTAGTTAAGCCAGCAGAATGAGTTCAAATAATTCAAATATTACATGGTAAAGTCCTAAGTCTACCCGAACATAAACATGTTTTTGCAACGTACGGACTCTCGTCACCTCGTGCGTACATATCACCCACAACTAGTAGCACATAACAATTACATCACCTAGGGGATAGTTTCCCTCTCACAAGGTTAGACAGGAGACTTACCTTGCTCCGAAGTTCCATAACAGGCTTCAATGCCTCTTTTAACTTCTTGACTCAAAGCGAAACAATCTGAAACTAGTCAAACAATGTGACATTCAATCAAAATATACTCCAATGCTTATAATTAATCAATTTATAACAATTCCCAATTCCGTTCGAAAAGTCAATAAAGTCAACCCTCGGGCCCACGTGCCTCGATTCTGAAAATTTTCGAAGATAAACTTTTCCCAAGACGCCACAAACTCAAATATATGATTTATTCCAAATTCCATGGCCAAAATGTAAAAATACCAAATTCTAGGCTTTCTACCAAATCCTAAATGTTTACTAATTTCCAAGTTTAAATCTATATATAAACCATGTATTTAACTCACAATATGCGGGAATTACTTACCTTGACCTGGATGATGAAAATCTTCCCTCCAAGAGCTCCAAAAATTGTCCAACCAAATGAAAATGTGAGAAAAATAGGCTAAGTCTTCGAATTAAAAGCACCTCACTGCCCAGCGACCTTCGCACCTGCGGTCAACTAGCCGCTTCTACAGCTCTGCACCTGCGGAAATCCATCGCAGGTGCGGCTCCAGCTCAAGCCAGCAGCCCTTGCTTCTGCGCCCCAAGTAGCGCATCTGCGCTTCCGCTTCTGCGGACCACAAGCGCTCTTGCGCTCATGCACCCACGTGACCAACTCTGCTCCTGCGGCCCAGTCCTTCTTGGCCAACCTCCACTTCTGCGATCTCTTCTCCGACTCTGCGACTTCGCAGGTGCGGAAATTTCCTCACACCTGTGTGATCGCACCTGCTGCCACTCCTTCAGCAGGTGCGATTACACTAATCTTCAGCAGCAACAACATCTCCTTAAATCCAAATTTCAATCCGTTTTCAAACCCGAGGCCGCCGGGACCCTATCCAATCGTACCAACACATCCTAAAACGCGATACGAACTTAGTTGAAGCCTCAAATCAGGTCAAACAATATCAAAATTACGAATCTAGGTCGCAAACCTTTCTTTCAACTTTCCAACCTTTAAACTTCATCGAACTCATCCGAATTACACTTAAACATCCCGGAATGATGCCAAACTTTGCGTACATGTCATAAATTACTATACGAACCCATTCCAATGCTCGGAACCTCAATCGGACATCGATAACATCAAAATCCACTTCAAACCAAACTTATGAAATTCAAAAACCTTCAAAATGCCAACTTTCCAAATTAAGCGATGAAAGGCTCCCGGACCACCTGATACTCAATCCGTACACACGCCCGTAGAAATTATCATACGAACTTATTGGAATCTTCAAATCCCGATTCCGAGGTCCTTTAATCAAAAGTCAAACCTTAGTCACTTATTCCAACTTAAAGCTTCTGAAATTGGAATTTTCCATCCGAATCGACTCTAAACTTCCCGAAATTCAACTCCGACCATACGTACAAGTCATAAAAATGAAGTGAAGCTACTCAAGGCCTCAAACCGCCAAACGATGCGCTAGAGCTCAATACGATTGGTCGGGTCGTTACATTCTCCCCTAATTAAACATAGTTTCGTCCTCGAACGTGCTAAGAATTGCTACGGAGTTATCCCAAAATCACTGTTCAACACCGTGTGCACCTACCCGTGCCACCCCAACCCAGTTGAGCGCATTAGCTCGAGCCAGACTGACGATCCTCCTTATAACCTTAGCTAACAAGCCTTAGAACCAAATTCCAACACATGGAATTCTCCACGAGACCCGAATCTAACATACGAACACCGCATCAATCCCTACACATTGTATCAAAACCTGATCATGCCCCTATACTGAAATCACACCATGGACCACATAAGTCATCCGCCCATAATAACCTCCTCCAAACACAACAGCTGCAAATTCACTTACCCGAGGCATGTAATATACCTCATAACACAAATAAACCCCGATCTCAACCCTCACAATACTGCAACGATGAAAGAGATACACAGGAACTCATAATCACCCGTCAAATCAATAACTCACGGAGTTTCTCCGTTTGGCAAGAACCGTTACCTCATACTAAATTGAATAGTGACATTCCCTATTTAATATACCTTGCATAAACCCGATCGCACCGATTTCAGATCTAATAACCTCGTCTCACCCAGTACAAGCTGCTCCGAAAATGAGCCACCTCAAACATGACCAAGATCTCATAATACGCTATCAATGCGCCAGCAAGCTACAACTTGAGTATGACACATAAGGACGAACGAAATCTGGAAGAAAACTACCCAGCCTGCGTAACGAATAAAACGGTCGAACAGACACTATGAACCCTTCTTAGAGAATGAGGAACAAAATACACAAGAATAGATACAGGGAACCGTACTCAACATTTCACTGTTGTGGCGTGCAACCCGATCCACACATGATATCGTTGCAACGTGCAACCCCATCCAAACAACAAACCCGTGGCGGCGTGCCACCCGATCCACACATAATAATTTATAAGGAAATACCTACCGAGAATGTTCATACCCCCCAAATGCCCGAATATCGACCACAAGCACGCCAAATGCATAGCACAATCCCTGGGGAGACGCATAGCGCCATACGCTACAAAACCCAAGCACGACTAAGGTGCAATAAATGACCTGCATCTCGAGAGCCATCTTGCTCATATAACACCACAAACTACAGCGGATCACAGCACATGTTGAATAATCAAGTCGTCTCACAACCCACCTAGCACAATAGAATATTACATGGAATGGCTGACGACAGGGATAACATCCAATCCTCGAAGACTCCTCCGTAAGCAATGCTATGACGAATGAACACATCTGACCTAACGTAGAGCACACATTCACATTAGACCCACCAACGGACCTCAAATCGGTTCTGATCATACCATACTGGACCAAAAACCTTTCAAGTATCCATAATGGCCTAATTCATGACACACACGAGCAGTCGTCCAATCCGGAACAAACTCCCACAGTTCACAACCGAAGGAATAGAGTACCTTCCAAGCATAAACTCTCATATTAGCGATAGTACCATAATCTCCATACTTGGTTTTAATCTTTAACTATCTAGTGACCAACATGTCACGCTTATACAATTTTCCCATGGAATCTACTCCCACAACTTTTCGCACCAGATAGTAAAGTCTGCACCTCCATACCACCAACCGTACTAATTCTATAAAACAAATCAACAATTCGCAAATCAATACACAATGTCACTTCCACAGAACACCATTCTCAGGCGACACTAAGATAATGCCAGCTTACTCTGAATATCTGAGTTCTTTCCCCTGCTCCTCCGAGCTCGAGACATTCCTAACAAAACTGAATCATAACCTTGATCCTCAACCTCCAATTTCCATATCGCTCACTGCACACGTCATGCCGCTACACGACAGTACAAGAACTTCATTGGCTAGGAACCTTTCACTTAACTCATCTCAGAAGAACCATTGCAACACGCAACTGAATTTCCTTAGCCGCAGAAAAATACAAATCTCAAGTCGTGGTCTAAATAACCATAACTCTTCCAGGATCCATAACAAGGCCATTAGAATCAAATACCCCCCAAATCAATCAAATTATGGTGGCTGCCAAGCCCGCACGTACAACCACTAATCACATTTATAGCTTAACGTGCCGAAGGAACTGATCATTGCCACAATCATGCTGATTCAAACAATTACCAACCGACCCAACTTCCTCCAATTCAAAAACATAACGAAACTTGATCAACACTCATCTCGAGTGACCCAAATCACGAGATCACCTTATCTCAATACCCACTGCAACAACTCGATCCTTAACTACACAACGGATCTGAAATCCTTAAGGCACCGCACTGACATCCTTGAAACCATTAGAACCACTATTGGGAGTCACCCACTCTGACCTGGTCCTGAGTATAATCAAGCTCCAACGCTCTGTTAGAAAATAAATGCTCCCGAAGAAGCAAGGATGAATCATTTTCCTTGTATATCACATCCACAAGAAGACTAAACTCTGAGTCTTCCCAAAACCTGCACATGAATCGATAAGGTGAAGTATATCAAACATTCATCAAGTTCTTTGCCCGAATTACCCCTGATGTTTTCTTTTCTTAGTCATAAATAATCCACCAAGGCACCGATAACCAGAACCCGCAAGAGCAGATAACCACGCAATCCAATCGTAGATAGTGGGCTCTCCCACTTAGCTTTAAGATACCATCACATAAATGTAGAACCCACAAAGATTCCTCCTTCTCAATTACTATGATCTCGCACCATCAACCCACCAAATTTCTTGAAATCTCTCATTAAACTCTCAATTGAACATCCCGAACTATCAGCCACAATTGACTATTTGACCTCCCGCTGGGTAGTAAGTAGAACTCCTCGTAGAAGCTTCATCAGAAATCACGCAACTGCTGACCTGGTCATAGGAGATAGCCAACCTGTGGAAATTTCCATACCGATATCTTCTAATGATGCTGCATTGAGTACAACCACCAAGAAATAAATAAACCCTCCTGAGCTCATGCTCGTCTACTAGCTGTAAGACTCTGTTCATTCCCCATTGACATAAACTGAAAGTCCTACAATACGTTCCAACTCAAAGTCATGTTGCATCCAAAACGATAATCAAGTTTTTACACCCCTAAACATTCCAAGCAAACTTTTCCCTGTCATGTTCAACCTCCCTCAGCACAGTGGCCACCATTCTAAATAAAATTCGTAGACCTAGTCCTGGCCACCATGATTCCCAAATCGCTCTAAACTCTTCTCAAGGCACGTGGCTCTCCTACCACAGAATCCGTATGCTACTCTGCTACTCCCACTTCGGTTAAACCATCTCTTAAGTAATTTCTCGACCATTATTGTTCATAATTGACCTGCTAGAGATTCAATCACCGCGAGACACCTCCCACCATGTCCTTCCTCATCCTTCGCTGCCCAAAATACTTCCTCAAATCATAATCCATCTTTGTAGTACCCCAACAGGTAAATTGCTACCAACTCTAAGCCTTCGCGAAGATCATCTTTCTCGAACCATCAACATCAGAAACACTAATTCGATCTTGAAACCGCTATTCACCGCCATCTCTAACAACCGCTTCTCAAGAGCCATTTCACAACACCCTGCCCCGAAGGAAAATCAAGAAGACCATAATACCGACGAGCCTTAATGCGTTCAACAGGGACGACGACACCACATCACAATTGAGAATTCCACCATGCTCGAAAGTATCAAGTTTTGTTACTCCATCAACCAAAGCTTGAACATCCATAGTCTGATTGCCTCTTCTTCACTGGAATTTAATGCCGAACCTCTAAACCATGCACTGAAAAATTCTCCTTTCGAATCATTCACTGCCTCGACACATAAGTAAGCACCTTACCATCACACCAATACTGCGCGATAAGCACTCATGAACATCATAGGAATCTGTGCATAGCCTCAAAGTCATAGGTAATACTAATACAAGGATGAAACAATAGAACACCCAGGACGATAATAGCCTGCCCGAATACGCAGGGAGAAACATCCCACACCATGTCTGCAGTACCATTACAACTCCTCGATGTCCAATTGACAACAAGCTCTCCACGTCGCATGAGATTGAGTAGGAAGAAAATAAAGCTGTAAGCTCCAATGGAATCAAATTGCAGAATGAGGAATCAAGGAGAGAAGTGCTCCTAACACTCCTGTAGCCTCTCGAAGATAAGTACAAACGTCTCCATATCGATCCGCAAGACTCTAGTAGACTTGATCATGAATCTTGATACCCAAGTGAACCTAAAGTTCTAGTATCAAGCTGTCACGACCCAAAATTTACTATCGGTCGCGATGGTGCCTAACGCCGCCGTCAGGAAAGCCAATGGTGATTGATCACAAGTGCATGAGAATTTACTATGGAGTACAATACTGATAAAACATCTATCCTGAATATAAATGAGATAGGATAAAATGAATAGTACGATGGAGACTGTGGACAACGATGCGTAGCTCGGAATGCAGCTCACATAAAGTCTCCGCAACAGCTGCGCGGACACGCCAAGATGATCACCAAATTAACCTGTCTGATCCTGCACATTTAGTGCAGAAATGCAACATGAGTACGTAAATCAACGCGTATCAAGTAAGTATCTAGCCTAACCCCGCAAAAGTACTGACGAGGGGTCGACATCGACACTTACTAATGATCCAATAAATCAATATGGCAAATCATAAACAGATAAGAAGCACAAAAGTAGTAGCGAGGTAAATCTGTAACTAACACAATCATCCAAAATTTCTTTTAATGATATCAATTTCTCAATCTCGTATTCTATCTCAATAGCTCGAAAATATCAAGTGCCAATATCAAACGGATAAGGAGTTACCATATAAAGTGGCGGGCATCAGTGGAAGGATAATCTCGTGAACATTCTGACTGCTAGCGATATAATGCACGATTATGCAAAGGTTGTCACTCCTCCTTTTTTCGGGCGGTGAGACTTTATTAAACCCTTTAATGGATAAAAGGCATAATAAAACTCACAAAAGGGGTTTCCAATTGGGAAAGTGACAAAGAGATAGATTAATCAGTAAAGTTTAGCGTCGCCACCTAACAAGTGATTCTAGTGTTCCAGGCCACCATTTTAGAACTTAGGCTCAAGACCAAGTTCATACCAGAGATTTGGGTAAGGGGGTTCATTTGACTCGGGAAGAAGATGTTAGGCATTCCCCGAGTCCCGTGAAAATCAAGGTTGCGTACTCGATTTAGTTGGCTTTTAAAATCATTCGAGTTAAGACAAAATAAACAACAAGAGGTTTGAGGCTGTTCTCACCTAATATAGAAGAAAAATAAGACTAAAATACTACGACTTCCATTCCTCGCCTTCAGACAGAAATACCTCGGGGCATTCCACGGAATGTTAAAATACAAGTTCTTCGGGACATTCCCCGGGCAAATTTAAATAAGAGAACAACCCCTCACCTCAAAGATAACAAACGTCCTAGTATTGCCTACCCAAGTGATCGGCCTAAACATGCTACTGCAGATGGGGATATGCTATCGCATATCCCTTATGCGAATCACATTCTGTGCATAAGGGTCGCAGATCAGAACAAAATCTTAGACAGTGACTATCGTTAAGATGCGATCCAATTTGCGATCGCAAATCATGTATGCGATCCGCAGATCGCACTTGGGGATCGCAAAACCAAATAGAGTCCTGGGTGAGATTCAAAGTCCAGAATACGATCTCTTCTGCAATAATCGAGTCAAAATGCGGACGACATATCAACTATGCGGTCGCAGATTCAACACCAATTTCAAACCAATTCTGCATTTCTGACAATTTAAGTCCAAAATGCGAACCGCATATCAGTTATGCGGTCGCAGATTCGACACCAACCACGGATGATTTGATTACTTGTTTCGATTTTGCCATTGTTAAATGATTATATCAAACATCAACCATTTTATGATATTCACCAAGGTGTAATTTGGGCATATCAATTCATGAAATCAACAAATTAGAGACAAACACCCACGACTCTACTGTACTTTTATCATACTAAACAGGATGAGCAAGAATTAGGAATTGAACCTGAATGAGAATTCGTAGTGATTTTGAACGTCGATACAAGCAACAGGGACAACGAACCGCAACCAGAACTTGAACTAGTAGCTAAATCGAATCCGAGCACTTGGACTGAAGTCGAAGAACGCAGAAATAGAGGTCCCTCGATTTTTGGGTTTTGATGTATTGAGGAAGAAGAAAGACTAGAATCGATTGAACTCCCTTTTTGATGTTTTTGTTTTCTGAGCTTTAAACTAAACCTATATTAATATGAAGAACTCTTCTCTGAATCGCTCATGTCGATTTCTATCTGTTTCCTTTTTTTCGACTATTCTCCCAACTCCTGTGAAAATTCTTCCCTCTCTCTCCCTGCTCAGACCCTCTCTTCTTAATCTTCTATCCTTGTTCTCTAAGAAAAATAACCGTCTCCTCTCTCTAGAAGGATCCTCCCAGATCAGTTAGTTGAGTAGTGGGATTGTGGGTGAGGAGTGTGTGTGCCTATTGCCTGAGTGAAAGAATATTCTGTCAGAGTTTGTTAGGATTACGCGGCAGATAAGGAAAGAGATTGGGTTATCGGGCCACTGAAATTGGAGTTGTATTTGGGCTCCTATATTTATGAGATTGGGCTAAACTAAAAATCTGAACACCAAGCTCCAAAGAATATAAGACTTTGATTGAATTTAATAATATTAATAAAGATAAAAGCTTGGTACTATTTTAATACTTTCAATTTTGTATCTAAAAATAGAATTAGATTTAACAAATAAAGGGAATTCCTACAGAAATAAGCTCAAATAATTATTCTAAAAGTATTATGACTATTAGAGGTGATTCTAACGCGTGGGTCAAAAATCACATGTCTACAGCTGTCCCTCTTTGACGGGAAATATGGAGTGTTTTCGGGCAAAGAACAACAAGACATGTTTTTGACCCGACCTCTGCTTAGGGAAACCAACATTGAAAGAAAGAGACTGTGACCGAGCCCTGGTATTTGAGCTGCCTACATATCCTTGGTTATAGAGGAATCAGGCTACGTGTAGTTCGTAAGTGAGAAGGACAATGGAGTACAGAGGTAGGGAGTCGAGTGGAGTGCCGTCGAGGTTCCGGTCTGCGGTCCCTGCCATTACATCAAAAATAAAGGAAAAATAACATCAAAAGAAAAAGAAAAATACAAGATCCTATTTGCTTTTTGTCTTGTATCTTCCTTGAATTTCTACTCAATCTTCAGTAAGAATTGGGAAAGATGGACCCTATTTTTCAGGCGGGCTCTTGATGTTTCTTGTGCATTTGAAGTGACTCTGAAATGGATTCCCTCATTTTCCAGGTTGATGCCTGATTTCCAAAACTTAACTGTGTTCCCTCGTTATTCAGGTGGGCACCTGATTGCTAAAACTAGAAATGTATTCCCTCATTATCCAGGTGAACGCCTGATTGCTAAAACTTGAAATGTATTCCCTCATTATCCAGGTGGGCGCCTGATTGCTAAAACTAGAAATGTATTCCCTCATTATCCAGGTTGGAGCCTGCCGTTACAATAAACAAACAAAAAAAAAAGAAACTTTTTCTGCCCCAGTTTGGAATCTGGGCATATCTGCAGGGATTAATCGAATTATATTACCTAAAAACTTCTAAAAATTTAAAAACTGATTCCCATTATCCAGGAGGGTCCTGAGAAATCAAAACTAATATCCAGGAGGGTCCTGAGAAATTTAAAAACTAATTCCCATTATCCAAGAGGGTCCTGAAAAACTTAAAACTAATTCCCATTATCCAGGAGGATCCTGAGAAATTTAAAAACTAATTCCCATTATCTAGGAGGGTCCTGAAAAATTTAAAAACTAATTCCATTATCCAGGAGGGTCCTGAGAAATATAAAACTAATTCCCATTATTCAGGAGGGTCCTGAAAAATTTAAAAACTAGTTCTCATTATTCAGGAGGGTCCTGAGAAATTTAAAAACTAATTCCCATTATCCAGGAGGATCCTGAGAAATTTAAAAACTAATTCCCATTATCTAGGAGGGTCCTGAAAAATTTAAAAATTAATTCCATTATCCAAGAGGGTCCTGAGAAATATAAAACTAATTCCCATTATTCAGGAGGGTCCTGAAAAATTTAAAAACTAATTCCCATTATTCAGGAGGGTCCTGAAAAATTTAAAAACTAATTCCCATTATCCAGGAGGGTCCTGAAAAACTTAAAAACCAATTCTCATTATCTAGGGGGGCCTGAAAAATTTAAAAACCAATTCCCATTATCCAGGAGGATCCTGAAAAATTTAAAAACTAATTCCCATTATCCAGGAGGGTCCTGAAAAGCCGAAAATAAATTTACTTGAGCCATGCTCTCTACTTGGGGAATTCTAAATAGAAACTTTCGTCTCTCGAGCCATGTCTTCTTCACAAAAGGGCTTTGTGGATTGATAAATTTTCATGCTCCTGTTTTAGACAAATAAAGTCTTGTTAGTTTAAAAAAGTGGTGGTTAGTTTGTGGCGTCATCGCCGAGGGTTTGCTTCTGTTGGGGAGTAAATTCAAGTTTTAACTCTGCTGGGGATCTGCTTCTGCTGACTGCCATGCTTCATCCTGATCAGCTGCTTTGAACGAACAAAGAGTTGTTTGACCTTTGATTGGGACCAGATCGCACAATCTCTGAATGACCCGAATTTCTTATCCTTACCTGTTGCATTGCATTTTTATCCTGGACGCGGCTGCATCCTTGTATTTTCCAAAACTCAAAAGTTGCCTTATTGCCTAAACTTCAATTATCTACATACGATTCATTCCAAATCCTATTTGTTGTGATATGCTTGGCCAAGTTCCGCTTTGCAAAATTTAGAAGTTGGTAATAGGCTTTGAAATCCTTTCCTGCTTATTCATTATGGGCTAATTCGAAAGAAACTCATACTCAAAGAACAAAATGTAATGATTTTGGACAGAAGGGAACAAAGGAAAATTTTGAACACAGATGATTATTGGAAGGGAATTTAGAGAAGAAAGACTTATCTAAAACAAAAGGCCAGCTCCAATGATCATGACAATGCATTTCGGACTGATCAGCTTAATCTGTCCAACCAATCATATTCTGCTTCGATGGCATGAGTGCATACCACGAGGACCGACCTTTCACTAATCCCATTTCTCTTGTTAGTTTATCTTTCAACTCACCATCGCCTTATGGTGCCCGTGAGGGTTTTCACCAATAAGACTCTCTCATTTTAACTTTCTCTCATCTCACTATCGGCTTATGGTGCCCGCGAGGGTTTTAACCAATAAGACTCTCTCATTTTAACTTTCTCTCATGAATGGAGGGTTGCCCCTGATGCAAATCATCTCTCCATCTTGCTTGAACCGGCGTCCTCAAAGATTGATCGGAAGGTCTTTCTTTGGATCGTAATGTAGGCTTTTGGACGGGGTTAGAAAGAAAGGGCGACATGAAGGCTCAAAATAATTCAAGATAAAAATAGGGATAAAATTACAACTTTTGGAATCAGATCTTTCGAATTCGAAAACTTCTGCCCCAGTTCCTTTGAGCTCTGTGGGGAATTTTGATTTTTGTTTTAATGAGACCGAACCATAAGGCTGCCTACGTATCCTTTAAAGGAATCATGTCGAACGTAGTTCAAACATTTTCCCTTTTTCTTTTGTTTGTTTGTTTCTTTCTTTCTTTTTTTTTTTTATTTTTCTTTCTCTCTCTGTTTTTTTTTTCTTTTTTTCTTCTTTCATTTTTTTTTCTCTCTTTCTTTTCTTTTCTCTCTTTCTTTTCTTTTCTCTCTTTCTTTTCTTTTCTTTCTTTTCTTCTTCTTCTTTTTCCTTATTTCTGCTACTGATTCCAAAAGAGGGCTATGAAAAGAAAAATAAATAAGGCTCAAAGGGGTAACAAAGGATGAAAGTGTTTGGGTAGCGGAATAAAATGCCTTCGTCATTTCAACTTCGAGCATGCCAAGTACAAGATACAATTGAAAATGAGCAAAGAGATCATACATAATATCTCTTAACGGCATCAGAATTGATAGCCATATCTACACATTTGCCTTCCATGTCTGTTAAATGCAAAGCACCATTAGGCAACACTCTCGTCACCACGAATGGTCCTTTCCATTTTGGGGCGAATTTGCCTTTAGCTTCCGCCTGATGAGGAAGGATGTGTTTCAATACCATTTGGCCCACTTCAAATTTCCGGGGACGCACCTTTTTGTTGTATGCTCTAGCCATTCTCTTCTGATACAGTTGGCCATGACATACTGCAGCCAATCCTTTTTCATCAATTAGACTCAACTGTTCGAGCCGGGTTATGACCCACTCATTATCATCAATTTCGGCTTCTGGAACGATCCGAAGAGATGGAATCTCAACTTCCGCAGGTATAACTGCCTCAGTTCCATATACCAACAGATAAGGAGCTTCACTCACTAGAGTGCGAACAGTAGTGCGATAACCCAGCAATGCAAAAGGCAACTTTTTGTGCCACTGTCGAGAACTCTGAACCATCTTACGAAGTATCTTCTTTATGTTCTTGTTAGCAGCCTCAACAGCTCCATTTTCCTTGGGGCGATACGGAGTGGAGTTTCAATGCATAATCTTGAATTGTTGGCATACCTCTTTCATCAAATGACTGTTGAGATTAGTAGCATTATCTGTGATGATCACCTTGGGAATTTCGAACCGACAAATGATGTTTGAATGAACAAAATCCACCACTGCCTTCTTGGTTACGGACTTGAAAGTTACAGCTTCGACCCACTTGGTGAAATAATCAATGGCCACTAGAATAAACCTATGCCCGTTCAACGCTGCCGGCTCAATTGGCCCGATAACATCCATGCCCCAAGCAACAAAAGGCCATGGAGCGGACATTGTGTGTAACTAAGATGGAGGAGAATGAATCAAATCACCGTGTACCTGACACTGATGACACTTGCGAACAAAGCTGATACAATCCTGTTCCATGGTAAGCCAATAATAACCTGCTCGAAGTATCTTCTTTGCCAATACATACCCATTCATATGTGTACCGCAAACTCCAGAATGTACTCCGGCCATGATAATTGAAGCTTCTTTAGCATCTACGCACCTCAGTAGTCCTAAATCCAGAGTCCTCTTGTACAAGATTCCTCCATTCAAGAAAAATCTACTGGCCAGACGTCGAATGGTTCTCTTTTGGTCACTTGTAGCATATACCGGATATACCCCTGACTTGATGTATTCCTTGATATCATGGAACCAAGGCTCGCCATCGATTTCCTCTTCCACCATATTACAATAGGCATATTGATCACGAACTTGGATATGTATAGGGTCAACATAAACCTTGTCTGGATGATGTAACATTGACGCTAGGGTAGCCAAGACATCAACAACCTCATTATGAATCTTGGGAATATGTCTAAATTCAACTAACCTGAAGCGTTGACAAAAATCATGCAAGTACTGTCGATAAGGTATGAGCTTCAAATCTCGAGTTTCCCATTCTCCTTGAATCTGGTGGACCAAAAGATCTGAGTCTCCCAGGACAAGTATCTCCTGGACTCCCATGTCTATAGCTAACCTTAAGCCCCGGATGCATGCTTCGTACTCAGCCATGTTGTTGGTGCTATAAAATCGAAGCTGGGCTGTTACAGGGTAGTGTTGCCCTGTTTCAGAGATAAGTACAGCCCCTATTCCGACCCCTTTCATGTTAGCAGCTCCATCAAAGAAAAGTTTCCAACCTGGTTTTTCATTGTGATCAAACTCGTCAACATACATGACCTCTTCTTCAGGAAAATAAGTCTTTAATGGCTCGTATTCATCGTCCACTGGATTCTCGGCTAAGTGGTTGGCTAAAGCTTGGGCTTTCACCATAGTTCGAGTGACATAGATGATATCAAACTCTGTGAGTAAAATCTGCCACTTTGCAGGTCTTCCAGTGGGCATAGGTTTCTGAAAGATGTACTTCAAAGGATCCATGCGAGAAATGAGGTAAGTAGTGTGGGATGACAGATAATGCTTCAACTTTTGTGCCATCCAAGTCAAGGCGCAACATGTCCTCTCGAGCAGTGTGTACTTAAACTCATAGGGAGTGAACTTCTTACTAAGATAATAGATTGCTTGCTCCTTCTTTCATGTGATGTCATGTTGACCCAACACGCAACCAAAAGAGTTGTCCAAGACTGTCAAATAAAGAATTAGAGGTCTCCCTAGCTCTGGTGGTACCAGCACCGGTGGATTTGACAGGTACCTCTTGATCTTATCGAATGCTTCTTGGCATTCGTCAGTCCACCTGACTGTAGCATTCTTCTTCAGCATCTTAAAGATGGGCTTACAGGTTGTCGTGAGTTGAGCAATAAACCTGCTGATGTAATTTAACCTTCCAAGTAGGCTCATCACCTTTGTTTTGTTCTTTGGCTGCGGTAATTCTTGAATGGCTTTGATCTTTGACGGATCCAATTCAATACCGCGTCGACTGACCACGAATCCTAGTAGTTTCCCAGACGGGACACCAAATGCACATTTTGCTGGATTGAGCTTGAGGTTGTACCTGCGGAGCCTTTGGAAAAACTTTCTCAGATCTTTGGCATGGTCAGACTGCTTTTTTGACTTTATGATCACATCATCTACATAAACCTCAATCTCTTTATGTATCATGTCATGAAACATGATGGTCATTGCCCTCGTGTAAGTTGCCCCAGCATTCTTCAAACCAAATGGCATTACCCGATAACAATACGTTCCCCATGGCGTGATGAATGCTGTCTTTTCTGCATCTTCCTCGTCCATCAAGATCTGATGATATCCCGCGTAACAGTCCACGAAAGATCCGATCTCATTCTTAGCACAATTATCGATCAGAATGTTAATGTTCGGCAACGGAAAATCATCCTTTGGGCTTGCTTTGTTGAGATCACGGTAATCAACACAGACCCTGGTCTTACCATCCTTCTTTGGTACTGGCACAACGTTGGCTAACCAAGTGGGATATCGAGTGACCCGAATGACCTTTGCAGTAAGCTGCTTTGTGATTTCTTCTTTGATCTTCATACTCATATCAGGCTTGAACTTTTGCAACTTTTGCTTGACGGGGGGAAGTGCTGGATCAGTTGGCAGCTTATGGACTACCAGATCAGTGCTCAAACCCGGCATCTCGTCATACGACCAGGTAAAGACATCTCTGTATTCAAACAATGTTTTGATTATTTCTTCCTTTACTTGTGGTTCTAGATGCACACTTATCTTGATTTCCCTAATATCATTCTGGTCTCCTAAATTGATTGCTTCAGTCTCACTCAAATTAGGTTTCAGTTTTTTTTCAAATTGTTTTAGCTCTTTACTGATTTGCCTAAATGCTGCTTCTTCATCATATTCTATCTCATCATCATATTCTACTTCTTGGATTGTTATTTTAGAATTAGATTGGCTTTTAGAACTCGGCTGAAAATTTCTCATGCATGTCATGTCGCTGCAACCAGCATAAAAAGAACTGTACAAAAGAACAAAATAAAACGTTATTAAGAACAATAAAAAAAAATGGGAAATTGGATTTCATTGAAAATAAAAGGATAGAAAGGTCTGAGCGTCAGGATAAACAAAACTTAAAAAGAAAGGAAAATCCGGATTACATCCCTGGAACGACCTAGATAACAGAAAAGGAAATAAAGCAAACTACCAAAACTCCTTCCTGGTGGGGAGAGGAGTAACTTCCCAATTGCTAAGCTTCACGTTAGGGCCAACGAACTGCACATCTGCTTTACTAGAACCATCACCAACCTCTACCATATTGACCTCTTTGAACAGACTTCGGAACCCCTTTGTTATCTCTTCATCAACATTCACCACAGGTTCTGGGATTAAGGAAGTTGGAGATTTTTCGGCTCCTGGCTTGACAAAAGACTTGGAGATGTGTGGGACTGGCTTGAATAGTGATCATACCTTCTGTTTTGGATTCTTAAACCTTTTCATGTCCTCTTCAGTGGGTGTGAATCCCAAACCAAACGTACTATAATTCCCATTGGGGCATATTGGATGCGCAATACCTTGCAGAGATAATCCCAGACCCTTGCCCGGCACAAAACCATTCTTCAACATTTCATTCGCAACCATAACAGAGGCAGAGGACAGCTTGGGACCCCGAATGCATTTCCCTTCAGTGTTCTTATCAACAGACACTATTTCAAAAGTTTGAAAGACCCAAGGTCCTTTATCATCTTCAGCTTCAACAAATGGAACAATTGTGTCCATGCAGGCTGACAAATCCTCATCACCGTGCACAACTAATTCATGCCTGTCCCACTCGAATTTAACCATTTGATGCAGAGAGGACGGGACTGCCTTGGCAGCATGTATCCAAGGCCTTCCTAACAATAGATTGTAGGAGACAACTACATCTAACACTTGGAATTCCATGGTGAACTCAACTGGCCCTTTCGAGCATTATGTCTCTAACAGAATCTTTACCTCCTCCGTCAAAGCCTCTAACGCACACACTGTTCAAGCGGATCCTTTCGGCGCCAATCTTCAGTTTTTGCAGAGTAGACAAAGGACAAATATTTGCACTAGAGCCATTGTCAACCAAAACCCTCGAAACAACAGAATCTTCGCACTTCACTGTGAGATAAAGAGCTCGGTTGTGTTCTGTGCCCTCGACAGGGAGTTCATCATCCGAGAAAGTGATCCTATTTGCTTCGAAGATCTTGCCAGCTATCTTTTCCAAGTGGTTTACTGTGATTTTATCAGGAACATGTGCCTCATTTAAAATGTTCATTAAGACCCTGTGATGTTCATCTGAGTGTATCAGCAAAGACAAAAGAGAAATCTGAGCCGGTGTTTTCCTCAATTGCTCTATAATGGAATAATCCTGCCCCTTCATTTTCTTCAAAAACTTCTCAGCCTCTTCCTCGGTAACTGATTTCTTTACTGGCATCTGACTATCTTTTAATGGCTTGGCTTCCTTAATTCTTCTGGGGCAAAACATCTCCCAGAACGAGTCAATCCTCTAGTCTCATTTACTTCTTCCTCCACTTACTTTCCTTTGTATGTCACTATCACTCGTTTGTAGTTCCACGGAACAGCCTTGGCATCAACTACTGGCAGTTGGGTTACTGGTTTAATGATGATAGGGGTAATAGGAGCCCCTTTCACAACTAGGACAGGCTAACTTGGAATCCCCGGCACTGCCACTTTTGAGCTTTCTGGACTTGCCGCAATATCTTTTGACATCCCTTTCACAACCAACACCGGTGGTTTCAAATTGAGCAGGCTCGGCTTTTCTGTTGCCCCTTCAACTGTCACAGGCTTTGCTTTGGTGTAGTCTGGATCCTTAACCAAATTATTTTCATTGTCCCGAATCATCATGATGGACTTATAGGACTTATTGGGTTCCCCTTCCTTGTAAACTACTTCAATCATATGTGTCTCTTCATGGGCAGGGAGAGGGTTTTGGTTGATGTTTGGAGTGTCTGGGCTTTGGACTACTATTTGGTTTGTATCGATGAGCTCTTGGATCACCCGTTTCAGGTGCCAACACTTTTCTATGTCATGGCCTGGAGCATCAGAACAGTAAGCACATCTTAGGGAATAATCGAGGTTCTTTGGAGGGGGATTTGGTATTTTTGACTCAATTGGCCTCTAGACGTCCAACTGCCTTAACCTTTGGAAGAGACTGGCATAGGATTCTCTGAGCAGGGTAAAAGTTTGTTTTCACTGCTGCCTCTCTTTCCTATAATCTGCTCTTGGTCGAAAGTGTGGACCTTTGGGGTTTTGGTAAGGTTGTGGAGATGGGTAGGCATTTTGTGGAGCTGGGTAGGTATTCTGCAGAACAGGGGCATGCCATTGTGGATAAGGAGGGGGTTGAGCATATGACTGTGCATGTTGAACAAAATACTGGGTGGTCTGGCTAAGTCTTGGGGGCTTGGAAAAAGTTAGAGAATAACAGAGGACAACAACACAAAACCAACATGTTAGCGTTAGGGCATTTATCAGATAATAATATAACCTTACGTGCAATGCACCTAGCAACAAATAACGGTTCTAAAATGACTGAGAGGGTTGCAAGGTCATATGGCATCATCCCGATTTGGTTATTTTAATCTTGCCTCCTCTTTCTTTTCCGACACTTTTTACCATTTCGCTCTCTTTTGATATAAAATAGCTTGATAAAACCCAAAGTAAGTTACCTGTGTATCATGTTCTTCATGAACCAAACCAAACATGTTTCTAAAAAAAGTGATGGAAAACTGAGATTCGGGATTTTCATTTAAAATTTGATAATGGAAGACCTGACACGCTTGACTACACTTTGACTAACTTTGACACTATCTAAAGGACTCAGTACTCCTAGACAAGACATGAGACAATCTTAAAAACATTTGAATAGGGTAGATCCTCAAACTGCTCCTGAATGCAACTGTCCTGGTTGAGATGATCTTGAGCTATCCGCGTGCTCAAGCTTTGTAACATGCCTCGTAGAGAAACACCAATGCTAGGAACGAAGACCCTGGCTTGTGCCCCTGCCTCCTGAAGACCGACCCTAAGCAAATACTGGCCATGCTGCTCCACTTTGCTGCCAATTCTGCTAACTGAGACCTTATCAACTCGAGCTTATCCTTGGGATCTTGGTCCGATGCTTCCTCAAAGTCATCCGTCTGAACTGCCCGCCCCCTAAGTTGTGCTGGCAATGTGGTGCTGACCCCTGGTGAGACGGACTGTAACCAGATCAAGTACTCCTGAGTACACTCGGGCTTGCTGATATCTTTTACTAGTGTATCTTTCTTCATCCTCTTTGCATTGTTCCAATATTGCACGTACTTGATTTCGTCAACCAGCTTATTGCTAAGATTCCTGATGTACCTCCGAAGGTTCAAAGTTGGAGGCTCCTCTTGTCGTCTACCCAACTATCGTATCACCCTGACCGGCGTATATGGCCTGACACACTTGAGTCCTAGCAGCATCAGGAAAGGCTGCATGAGGCATCCTACCAAGATATCATCTAAAGGTAGCCAAAAGTAAACACACAGAACATTCTCATTTGTCCTCAAATCAAGGAATTCAATCCAAGTTGTGACACATACTGGGTATGTGAATTTAGGAGACTTCATCCTACGGCATATCACCCGATCCCTCAAAGCACGGTCAATGGGACAAAGTAAGGAAGTCGTGTGCAAATGCTCCATCATCCATAATTGAAGTAAAAGGTTACTTCTCTCAAAATACCTGACACCTCCCCTAACTTCACTCAGGGCTCGGTACAACTCTGCTAAGATCATTGGCACAACGGTAACGGTTTTGTGTTGCTTCTCATGAAATAGTGCCTTTACCACTGACTGCAGACGGGTGTTAATGTGCCTCTCATCTAATGGAAAAACCAGCAACCCTAATAAAGCGAGGCTGAAAGCTTCGAGGCGATGTCTTTGCCATTTTGCTTTGGTTGTGCAGAATTCATCCCAAAAGACGTCAAAACTATCCTGTGGTCCAAATATAGCAAACAAATAATCCAAGGATATCCAAGGCTGCTCAAGGCACTTTAAATGCTTGTTATCTTTTAGGCCCAAGTCGTTGAGAAATCTTGTCCTAGAGTGGTCCCGGGGAAGTATCATATTCTTGCCTATATAACTTAAACGGGTGAGACCGAATATTTTTGCTAGAGTAGGAGTCATCTCACACTCCCCAAATTTGAAAGTCAAGTTCTGCGGGTTCTAGTAGGTCAGCATCGCCTCCACTAAGTCTGGGCGGGGTGTGATATCAAGAAGAGAAGTTAGGGTGCGCAATTTATGTTTCAACTCATGTTGCTCTATCGATGAAAACATATTCCACCATTTGACCAATTTCTTAGGAATCTTAACCACCATCAGCACTTTGGATCGAATCAGTGGATCCATACCTGAATGAAGGGAACATGCTTAATGACTAGAATACTACACGAGACAACAACTGTTCCTGGTGGACAAATGCAAGACACAATTTGCAGATTGGCCTAGGTGGCTGAAAGTGACTATTAGTGCAAACTTGACAAAGTTGACCCTCTAAGCATTAGAGATACTGCACTTGAAGCCTACACGACACTAATATCCCGACAATCACGGTATTAAGGAATTATTTTGCGAAAATGGGCTATTTTGCAAAAGTGGTCGACATGGCCAAATGTGGCTACGGACGCAATCTCGACACGGACAAACCTTAGAGTGATATGACACTGACTCATGGACTCAAGATCCTAAGATACGGGCAATTGAACCACCTTTGCAAAAAATAACCCTACTTTTGCAAGAATGGCCGAAGTGGCCAAAAATGGCTAAGCATGCAAGATTTGGCTACGACCCCGGAAGCCAAGAACTTAAGACTTACTAGGAAGACCGGACCCTATGTGGGCTGCCTACGTATCCCGCCCCGGAAGGCAAGAATCAGGTTCGCGTAGTTCGAAAAGATGCGACTAAAAAGAAACTATATTTTGTCTCTTGAAAATGATAAAAATGTAAAAACTCTTGGACTTTCTTTCTTCTTTTTTTTTTGGAAAATAATGAAAAACTGTAAAATCTCCTTCTTTCATCCTTCTTCGATTTTTCTTTTCTTTTTCTTTTTTCTGTTTTTTTTTCTTCAAAAGAATATGAAAGGAAATACTAGTGGGACCCATTTGTTTTATTTTCACCCTTCTTTACAAGACATCGGTCTGCCAGATGACCTTTTTGCCCTTACATATGCAACATTTAGCACATAGGATGATTGATTGTCATTTTGGGCCACGGGCCCATTTTGACATAATTTGGACAGGTCTTCTACAAAGGGACTCGGTGCCTGGGACCGAGCCCTACTAGGTCTAAATGACATGATGCAAATAAAAATGACCTAAAGGCTGACCTAAGTTTGGGGTTCACTAATAGGGCAGTTCGGGGAAAGCGTATGGTCGATGGTAGCTGCTTAAGCTTTCCATCCACTCCATACGTCCGTCGGCTTCCCATCCTAAATTAAGGGTGACTCAACAAAGAGTTCGTGCACGCGACGCGTGCTCCGGGACTTGTTGCAGAAGGAAATGACTGGGCAATGCATAAACAACTAGCAAATAGCAAAATATGAAAGCACAATAAAAGTAACAAGAACATGAAAGCATAATAAAAATAAGTAAAGCTGACGAAAAAGAACATAAAACTCAACCAAACATTCTAAAATCCAACAAATCAAGTACTAGCTCGAACCCTCAAAATAATTTGAATAGTATCCCCAGCAGAGTCGCCAGAGCTGTCACTCCTCCTTTTTTCGGGCCGCGAGACTTTACTAAATCCTTTAATGGATAAAAGGCTTAATAAAACTCGCAAAAGGGGTTTCCAATTGGAAAAGTGACAAAGAGATGGATTAATCAGTAAAGTTTAGAGTCGCCACCTAACAAGTGATTCTGGTGTGCCAGGCCACCATTTTAGAACTTAGGCTCAAGACCAAGTTCATACCAGAGATTTGGGTAAGGGGGTTCATTTGACTCGGGAAGAAGGTGTTAGGCATTCCCCGAGTCCCGTAAAAATCACGGTTGCATACTCGATTTAGTTGGCTTTTAAAATCATTCGAGTTGAGACAAAATAAACACACAAGAGGTTTGAGGCCGTTCTCACCTAATATACAAGAAAAATAAGACTAAAATACTACGACTTCCATTCCTCGCCTTTAGACACAAATACCTCGGGGCATTCCCCAAAATGTTAAAATACAAGTTCTTCGGGGCATTCCTCGAGCAAATTTAACTAAGAGAACGACCCCACACCTCAAAGATAACAAACGTCCTAGTATTGCCTACCCAAGTGATCGGCCTAAACATGCTACTAGCGAGCAATGTAATAAAAATAAGAAAATAAGATCTAAATTAAAGAAAAATAAAAATTCAGTTCATGGCCTTGTTCTTTTAACTTTTATTTCATGCATTTAACCAAACCCGGTCCCAAAAAGCCATAGAAGACAAGAAAAGAGCAGAACATTACTGCAGATGGGTATGCATATCCCTTATGCAAATCGCATTCTGTGCATAAGGGTCGCAGATCAGAACAAAATCTTAGACAATGACTATCGTTAAGATGCAATCCAATTTGCGATCGCAAATCATGTATGCGATCCGCAGATCGCACTTTGGGATCGCAAAACCAAACAGAGTCCTGGGTGAGATTCAAAGTCCAAAATGCGATCTCTTCTGCGATAATCGAGTCAAAATGCGGACCGCATATCAACTATGCGGTCGCAGATTCAACACTAATTTCAGACCAATTCTGCGTTTCTGACAATTTACGTCCAAAATGCGAACCGCATATCAGTTATGCGGTCGCACATTCGACACCAACCACGGATGATTTGATTACTTGTTTCGATTTTGCCATTGTTAAATGATTATATCAAACATCAACCATTTATGATATTCACCAAGGTGTAATTTGGGCATATCAATTCATAAAATCAACAAATTAGAGACAAACACCCACGACTCTACTGTACTTTTATCATACTAAACAGGATGAGCAAGAATTAGGAATTGAACCTGAATGAGAATTCGTAGTGATTTTGAACGTCGATACAAGCAACAGGGACAACGAACCGCAACCCGAACTTGAACTAGCAGCTAAATCGAATCCGAGCACTTGGACTGAAGTCGAAGAACACAGAAATAGAGGTCCCTCTATTTTTGGGTTTTAATGTATTGAGGAAGAAGAAAGATTAGAATCGATTGAACTCCCTTTTTGATGTTTTTGTTTTCTGAGCTTTAAACTAAACCTAGATTAATCTGAATCGCTCATTTCGATTTCTATCTGTTTCCTTTTTTTCTACTATCTCCCAACTCCTGTGAAAATTCTTCCCTCTCTCTCCCTGCTCAGACCCTCTCTTCTTAATCTTCTATCCTTGTTCTCTAAGAAAAATAACCGTCTCCTCTCTCTAGAAGGATCCTCCCAGATCAGTTAGTTGAGTAGTGGGATTGTGCGTGAGGAGTGTGTGTGCCTATTGCCTGAGTGAAAGAATATTCTGTCAGAGTTTGTTAGGATTACGCGGCAGATAAGAAAAGGGATTGGGTTATTGGGCCACTGAAATTGGACTTGTATTTGGGCTCCAATATTTATGAGATTGGGCTAAACTAAATATCTGAACACCAAGCTCCAAAGAATATAAGACTTTGATTGAATTTAATAATATTAATAAAGATAAAATCTTGGTACTATTTCGATACTTTCAATTTTGTATCTAAAAATAGAATTAGATTTAATAAATAAAGGGATTTCCTACAGAAATAAGCTCAAATAATTATTCTAAAAGTATTATGACTATTAGAGGTGATTCTAACGCGTGGGTCAAAAATCACATGCCTACAAAGGTCGTACGGCCCGATCCTAGAAGGAATATGATATGCTGAGACGAACGACCCAATCTCATCATAACATGTACACTATCGGGGGTCGAGCGGCACGAATCATAGATGCATCTATATACTGCCGAGGCGAACAGCCCGCTCCCATAAGAGTGTGGTGGATATCCTGCCGAGGCGTTCGGCCTGCTCCACAAGAAAGGAAAGGAATTTTTGAATTACGAGCCGCATGCTTATGATACAGTATATGAACACAAAGTGAGTATAACGTTTACTGATTTTTAAATAACTTGTCAACAACTCAAGGTGATAAGGCTCGGCCTAATATATATATATATATATATATATATAAAATTTCTAAATCAAGTTCAATTATAATTTCAATTAGTTAAGCCAGCAGAATGAATTTAAATAATTCAAATATTACATGGTAAAGTCCTAAGTCTACCCGAACATAAACATGCTATAGCTACGTACAGACTCTGGTCACCTCGTGCGTACATAGCACCCACAACTAATAGCACATTAACAATTACATCACCTACAGGATACTTTTCCCCTCACAAGATTAGCCAGGAGACTTACCTCGCTCTGAAGTTCCATAACCGGCTCTAATGCCTCTTTAACTTCTCGACTCGAGGCCAAACGATTCGAAACTAGCCAATCAATGTGCAATTCTATCAAAATATACTCCAATGCTTATAATTAATCAATTTATAATAATTCTCAACTCCGTTCGAAAAGTCAATAAAGTCAACCCTCGGGCCCACGTGCCCGGATTCTGAAAATTTTCGAAGATAAACTTTACCCATGACGCCACGAACTCAAATATATGATTTATTCCAAATTCCATGTCCAATTTCGTGGCCAAAATCCAAAATACCAAATTTTAGATTTTCTGCCAAAACCCTAAATTTCAACTAATTTTCGTGTTTAAATCCATATATAAACCATGTATTTAACTCACAATATGCAGGAATTACTTACCTTGACATGGATGATGAAAATCTTCCCTGCAAGAGCTCTAAAAATCGTCCAACCAAATGAAAATGTGAGAAAAATGGGCTAAGTCTTCGGACTAAAAGCACCTCACTACCCAGCGACCTTCGCACCTGCGATCAACTAGCCGCTTCTGCGGCTCCGCTCCTACGGAAAATCCATCACAGGTGCGGCTCCAGCTCAAATCAGTAGCCCTCGCTTCTGCGCCGCAAGTAGCGCATCTACGCTTCCGCTTCTACGGACCACAAGCACTCCTGCGCTCACGCACCTTCGTGACCAACTCCACTCCTGCAGCCCAGGCCTTCTTGGCCAACCTCCGCTTCTGCGATCTCTTCTCCGCCTCTACGACTTCATAGGTGCGGAATTTTCCTCGCACTTGCGCTCCTAGACCTCCTCCACGAAAATCGCACTCACAATGACCTCTACACACCTGCCGTCACTCCTTCCGCAGGTGCGATTACACCAGTCTCAAGCAGTAACAACATCTCCTCAAATCCGAATTCCAATTCGTTTTCAAACACGAGGCCCCCGGGACCCCATCCAAACGTACCTACACATCCCAAAACACGATATGGACTTAGTTGAAGTCTCAAATCATGTCAAACAACATCAAAGTTATGAATCAACGGCCAAAACCTTTCTTTCAACTTTTCAACCTTCAAACTTCGTCAAACGCGTTCGACTTACACTTAAACATCCCGGAATGACATCAAACTTTGCGTACAGGTCATAAATCACAAATATGAACCTATTCCAAGGCTCAGAACCTCAAACGGACGTCGATAACATCAAAATCCACTTCAAACCAAACTTATGAAATTCTAAAACCTTCAAAATGCCAACTTTCCATATTAAGCGCCGAAATACTCCTGGACCACCCGATACTCAACCCGAACACACGCCCAAGTCCGAAATCATCATCCAAACCTATTGGAACCTTCAAATCTTGATTTCGAGGTCGTTTACTCTAAAGTCAAACCTTAGTCACTTCTTCCAACTTATAGCTTCCGAAATTATATTTTTTCATCCGAATCAACTCTGAACTTCCTAAAATTCAACTCGACCACGCGTACAAGTCATACTACATGAAGTGAATCTAATCAAGGCCTCAAACGGCCTCACGATGTGCTAGAGCTCAAAACGACCGGTCGAATTATTGCAGTAAATAAGAACGATGTTACAGTTCGATTATTTTTTAAATTATACTCTCCTTGGATATGGAGTAATAATATGAGGGGGAAAAGAAGAATATGAAGCAATAATACAAAATGTAAAATTTTACTGTTATATGTCATTAAATATGTGAAGATTTACAAATAGAGGGATCAAAAGTGCAGTTTTTGTAGTTGAAGGTTCCACATACTTAACCATCTTCTTGCATTTTCTTAATTAGTTTTAGTGTACGCATGTTGTGCGTGTACCAAACACCAACAAATATAATTTTTTAATATTGTAGAAATAGATATTATGAGAATGTATTTTAATTATAAAATAAATATCAAAGAAAAGTTAAAGATAAAAGAATCCGGAAAGTAGGGATCCGGAGTTTCTTGTTCATTGAGTCCTAAAAAAATTATTTTTTCTTAACTCTTCAAGATACTGCGAATATAATGTATAAGAATATTTAATGTAAAATTTATTTTTAAAGAATAAAAAAGTTGATTAATATTTTATTTGAGTTTTACGCTTTTATGATAGTATAGATAGATAATAATAATAATAATAATTATTATTATTATTATTATTATTATTATTATAATAAATAATAATAATAATAATAATAATAATAGTATAATTTTTAAGAACGCGTTGCACGTTTATCTCAAGGAAATGAATAAAAATTTAATATTATTTAAAAATATATTTGAGTTATACAATAGTATTTTAAGGAAAAAACAGTTCCTGAAAATCATAAATACTTATTTTATTTAATTAATGCAATAAGGAAGAAATTGTACCCTAAATAGTTCCTCTCATATCTTATCGAATACCACCATATTATAGAATTTTACTAAAAAGGCATGAATACGCGAAAAGCATATGTCTATATTATATGATAGAATTATTATTCAATAATTATTAGTTATTTAATGCTAAAATATCTTATTAACATTGATAAATTATCTGCAGTGGAGATTAAAATTGTGAGATAATTTTATTGTATATGACCGGCCATTTTTGTGTAATGGAATCATCCATTTATTTTTCATCATTTAGTTTTCTTTCACCTACACCTTATAATTGCATAAAGACGGGAGACTACGCACATACAATTTACAAAATAATAAAGCCTATGCAAAAGACAATTGAAAATTTGGAACCATAAAGAAGAAAAGGAATGCTCTGACATTGAATGAAATAACTTCATGTCTGCAATGTCATAAAGAAAAATTACATATTAGCAGTATAATACGGTTCGACATATTTTTTAAATCTCTTATCTATAACTTTCCATCGAGATGATCATCTTAGCTTGCTCCGTCGAAAAAAATGCCTTTAAACTCAAGGAATGCAACTCAACAATTTCATACATAAGAAAATTATCTAAAGAAGCATACTATAAAGAAATCGATTTTAAAATTAAAGCGCATGCATATTTGAAGTAATAATTGTACATCTACCTTCCGTTCATTAACTCTTCAAAAACGAATTTATACATAAGTAACTTCATATCTCAGATTTTACGGATGGATAATTTTTAAAAATATATTACCATATCCAAGCCTCAGGAAGAACATGTGTATATCCACATCACACATAAAAGAAATTATACTTACTGAAAAAACTAATAAGTTTGGAGGAAAAAAATAGAGAAAGACAAGTTTTGTAAATACGTACATGAATTATTGTATAAAGGCTTGTCTCCTATTTTTGGCATGACTCTAATATTCTATAATATTTGCACAGCCTAAAATCCACACAAAGGTTTTGACTTACAAAAATAAATCATTTTAGCTTCCAGCTCAAATCACGTGAATATCTCTAACATTATGTCACATTCTTAATGAAATTTTAAAGTCTTTAATATTAGGACTCTTTAAGTAGTCCAAATAAGACCAGATTTAATAACTAAAATTTTAGTTGATTTAAGAATCCTAATATTAGAGAAATCATCAAAATACTAAATTATTTAGTGCGAAATTTATTTTTAAAGGATAAAAAGTAAAATTTTGTTTATGGCCAAACGGGCCCTTATTTTCCAGAAACGAGGTTACGAGAATCAAGGTTTGCAATAAACCTGATCAAGAAAGTATTACACACGAAAACTGGTATCATGGTTGCAATTCTACCTAATTTTTCCTCTCTAACATTTCACTCAAAATAAATTATGAATTTATTTTTCTTTTCTGGTTTTCTATTTGGTGCTTGGTATTGCTTTTGACCCAATTGATTTGGATTTGCATAGTGAGAAATTAAAAAATAGTTATTTTTAACACACGTAATTAGAGGTTAACCAATATTTAAAAAGCTTTTACCATTTAATTATTCTTTTAATACGAAAAAAAACTAAAAAAGAATCTCCACCTAAAACCGGGACACCACCAGCAATCAGTGCTGGAGTTTGAAGCTTTGAAAATTGTGGAACCCTAGTATACTTTGCTGCAATTCGGAATTAATTACATGTAAAATTCCAACACTGCATGGTGGAGTTAAGAGCTTTTAAAGGTGAAACTTCAGCGTCGTATAGTGGAGTTTAAAACTTTTAGAGGTGAAAAGGTGAAACTTTAGAATTTTAAAAAGATTATTCTTTGTTAAGCGTTCAACCAAGTGTACCATTAAGCCTCTTTAGAGCATATGTGCCAGAGGATAATATTAGATCAATTCTAACAAATATGTGCATAAAATACTTAATTTGGCAAAGAAAGCATGTGCTCACGTGCCCCATAAAATAGGCTATAAATTTGTCCGGGACCATTACAAAATGAACAGAGGCTTTGCATAAAAGATCAGCAAGAAATCACCATTAAAAAAAACCTAAAGTTTGCACTAGTAAAGGTTCAAAAATTAAAAATTATTTTTAGAGTTGTAATGTCGTTTTCAGGACGAAGAGGATGTTGGATGAGTGGAGGTGGAGTACGGTGGTACCATTGTACAAGAACAAAGGTGATACCCAGTGTTGTAACAACTATAGGGGTATCAAGTTACTAAGTCATTCCATGAAAGTTTGGGAGAAGGTGGTGGAAGTGAGGGTAAGGATGACAGTGTCTATATCCGACAACCAGTTCGGGTTCATGCCGGGTCGTACGACTACAGAAGTTACCCACCTTATTAGAAGGTTAGTGGAACAGTGCAGGGATTGAAAGAAGGATCTGCACATAGTGTTTATTGACTTGGAGAAAGCGTATGACAAGGACCTTAGGGAGGTACTTCGGAGATGCCTGGAGGGAAAAGTTGTGCCGGTAGCTTACATTAGAGCGATCAAGGACATGTATGATGGAGCTAAGACTTGGGTTAGGACTGTGAGAGGTGACTCAGAGCATTTTCCGGTTGTTATGGGGTTACACCAAGGATCTGCGCTTAGCCCGTTCTTATTTGCCTTGGTGATATATGCATTGACACACCATATTAAAGTAGAGGTGCCATGGTGTATGTTATTCGCTGATGACATAGTTCTGGTTAAAGAGACGCGAGGCGGTATTAATGAAAGGTTGACGGTATGAAGACAGGCCCTCGAATATAAGGGTTTCAAGTTGAGCAGGACTAAGAAAGAATACTTGGAGTGCAAGTTCAGCACCGATCGAGGGAAGTGGGCATGGACGTGAAGCTTGGATCATAGATCAACCCCAAGAGAGGTAGTTTCAATTACCTTGAGTCAGTTATACAAGGGGAAGGAGAAATCGAAGAGGACGTCACACACCGTATAGGGGTGGGGTGGATGAAATGAAGGCTAGAATCTGGAGTTTTGTGTGACAAAAAAATGCCACTGATACTCAAAGGTAAGTTTTATTAAGTGGTGGTTAGACGGTCATGTTGTGTGTGGCAGAGTGTTGGCCGGTTAAAGACTCTCATATCCAGAAGATGAAAGTAGCAGAAATGAGGATGTTGAGGTGGATGTGTGGGCACACTAAAATGGATAAAATTATGAATGAAGACATTCAAGAGGAGATGGGCGTGGCCCCTGTGGATGACAAGATGCGGGAAGCGAGGCTCAGATGGTTGGGGTACATACGCAGGAGAAGCCCTGATGCTCCAATGAGGAGGTGTGAGCGGTTGGCTTTGCCGGGTACGAGAAGAGGTAGAGTACATCCTAAGAAGTATTAGGGAGAGGTGATCAGGCAGGACATGACATGGTTGCAGATTTTCGAGGACATGGCTCTTGATAGGAAGGTATGAAGGTCGAGCATTAGGGTTGTAGGCTAGGAGGTAGTCGAGCTTTTTTCTGCTTCGAAATCGGGGGTGAGGCTAGTTTGATAGAGTTGATCTTAGACGGCTAGTGGTTAATGTTGTATTCACACTATCCTTATGTTTTTCATAGCTACGGGCCTTAATTACTAGTTATTGTTATTGCATGTCTAATATTTTTCTGGTTTTTATAATACTGTTACTATTTCTATGATTTTTATTGACGGTACTGATATATTATCTCTTCTCATTTTCTTTCCGTCTTCCTGAGCCAAGGGTCTATTGGAAAATACCTCTCTGCCCCATCGGGGTAGGGGTAAGGTCTGCGTACACAGTACTCTCCTCAGGCGCAACTTATAAAATTTTACTGGGTCGTTGTTGTTGTTTCTAGACTTTGTACTGATAAAGATTCAAAAATCAGGAATCATTTTTGGAGTTTGCACTAGTAAAAGTTGAAAATCAAGAATTGTTCATGAAGTATATACTAGTAAAGGTTCAAATCAAGAATTGTTTCAGAAGTTAATACTAGTAAAGGGTCAAACACCAGGAATTGTTGCTGGGATTTGAATCCCATGACTCGTTCATGGGGTTCACTCGATCGTCAAAGCTTCAAACTCCAGTATCAATTACTGGAGTTATATTTTGTGTTTTGGTTTGGGGCAAAGACGTCAGATCAGTGGCTACTTTGTTAATTCATTTGAAAAGTTGGCTAACTCTACTAACCGGTCTAAAACGTGGTGCCCCGAAATAAATAATCGAAAAAATATAATTACATATATATATATATATATTACATTAATTTTATATTTTTTTGTATATTTAGCTAGCGAATACAATTATATTTGATCGGCCAACTAAATGTATAAAACGCCGAAGATTTCTCAAAACTAGAACCTCATATCTTTGATTAAGATTAAGGATTTTTATCCGTCCAATCACAATCTTTGATGGAATGAATCTATGGTCTATCATCGTACACGAGGTGTTTTAAAGAAATATCAAAAACCGATTACGATTATATGAAACGGAGCTTTACTTTTCCGTGATATACTATCTTCCACGTCAGGTGTAAGAAATGGGTAATAAAGTAGTGAAGGAGAAAGAAAGGAACAAAAATGTAAACTGGCATTGATAGTATGAAAGCGAAAGCTAGCTTTAGAATCATATGCTGTGGGTTATACCACTGACGGTGAGTTTGGTATAATGGAAAACGTGAAGAAAATATTTTTTTGAAAAATAAGTAGTAAATTTATTTATTTTTTGATATTTAACACATAAATTAAGAAAAATAATTTTATAAGAGTATTCATAAATAATTTAGATACAATAAATATGAAGCCATAAACTTTCAAACCAACAACCTTCTGAACCCACAAATTTCATAAACTTCTGAACGGCTAAACTTTCAAACTCGCAGACTTTCGAACCCTTAAGCTCTATAATTTCTAAACCCTCAAATTTTCAAACACATAAACCTCCGAACTCATAATTTTGAAACTCGTAAGATTTCGAACCAATAAATTGATAAAATGAAAAAATCAGAACTTAAAATATAAACAAAAAAACAATTGGCT
>MCJB01048589.1:45792-69618 GCA_002018475.1 Nicotiana obtusifolia | reverse complement strand
GGGGGGGTGACGGTTTTGGGGTAGGTGGGCGGCTCAGAAAAGCGAAAAAAGAAAATTGAAGTTGGAAGGGGTTGGGGTTAAACGTGAGGGTAGGTGAAACTTTTAGAAAATGTTTTCCTAACTTTTTCTAGGGAAGTTATTTTCCTCTAATTCAAGAAAATGTGACATCTAAAAAAATATTTTTCAAATTATTTTATGCAACCAAACAGTAAAAAATAAAAAAATATTTTTCGAAAAATATTTTCAGTCATACCAAACACACCCTTAATTTTCTTCCGTTTTCCTTTTTAAATTTAAAAATGAATGATGAAAACTCATTCCTCCACGTTTTCTAATTTCTACGCACAAAAAATCTAATATTATGACAAAATAGTAGAAGAGAATTATAGCATGCTTGTGCGAAGCGTCTAAAATTAATTTTTTTTGAAATATGCTTTTTCAATAGTGGTTTTTTAAAAGTATTTTTTAAGAATTGCAATTTTCCAAATAAGAACTGACCAATTCATTTGTATATCATGTAATTACAAAGGTTGTACATGTGAACCAACCCTGAACCAACCCCTACAGTGAAATAGGCATAAGGAAAGAGCAATAGATCGTACCAGAAAAGTACTTTTGGTAAGAAAAAAATTGTGTTTAACTAATTAAATTAAAAGTTATTTTTAATAATTAATGTTTGTCCAAATTTTTAAAAAATATTTTTAAGTGTATTTTTTTTCAAAAGTATTATACAAAAAGTACTTCTAGGAAAAACTATTTTTTTTTTATTCTCAAATACTGCTTCTTCTGCTTCTACTAAAAAAATACTTCTTTCCCTTCTAAATGCTTAATCAACCATCTTCATCTTGAAAAAAAAAAAAAGCATTTTGGCCAAAAAATAATATTTTGACACAAAAAAATTAGCCAAATATGCTATTATTAGTGTGGAGTACGTGAAATTAATAGCCTTCCATTTTTCTACGCCAAAAGAGTAAGTTAAGTAGATAAAGTGAAGCATCTCATGAGAGAGTTCAGTAGTCACGAGTATATAATTTGAAATAGAATATCACGAGTTCAAGACGAATGTATACTTATTGAAGTTGACGTTGACGTACACGAACCACTGATTTCCTTTCAGACTCTGTAGTTAAATGATTTAAATTAATTAATTAATTATTAATAGTATAAAGATCTTTTATCTTATTATTAAATTTTAATCTATGATAATAGATTAGTTACTATTTTTACGAGCTTACAGTTGATCTTATCATAAAGATTTACCTAAATCTGTAATTATCTTAGAAGTACCACTAAGGTTATGGTGGGATTGAATTGAATCCCTAACCCTTAACGAGGTTTAACGATCGCAGAATGAAAATATCCTAGCAGGGAATACTTTCTCCTTTAATAAATTTTACGCAATATAAAACCGGATTAATTAGAATCCGTATATATATGATTACTCAACACCGAATATCAAATAAAAATCAAGAAAAAATTATAGATATATGTCCCTGTAGTATCAATTAATATTTTTTACGTTATCAGTAAACATGTACTTAAACTCATGGTTAAAAAACAATTGTTAGGAAAAACTATTTTCACAGAAGAGTAATGGGAATTGAGACATCCATAATTTAATCTTGCCTTAACTGATCTTCTTCTATTTATTCTGTGCGGAAAAAAGAAATGATAAAGTTAGGCATAAAGTTCCAAACATCTTTTTTTGTAGAGTTTCTTTGTCTTTGATTTTGACAAGTGGACAAGTTAGTTAAACATTGAAGAAAAGATCATAACATGGGTTGCTGCATAAGATCTGACTCAGAAAATCAGTAGCCCCATAAAATTAGTCATTCTTTTTTAATAAGGAAATCTCAAAATTGACTAATACTTAACATTATGGTGATAGGAAATAGACATTTCTAGACTACCACTAAAACAGCAAAAAGGGTGTCTACTTTGAACACTGGTTTGATAATTGACTATAGATATTAAGGCTTTCTTTTTTTTTATACATAATTTTCCGGTATATGGAGCACTCGTTTGATTAATTTGGATTTACACAGCATAAGACTCGTAAAAAGGAAGTGTTATCTATCAAAAGTATTTTTATTCCAAAAATTTAAATTCAAGACTTTTATCAGAAAGTAGACTTTTTATCAATCATATATATTTTTTGACGGTATTAATTTTATCAAATCATTGAATACAAGATATGTGTTTGGTTTCAACAATCACGTTTTAATCTGTTTGTGTGTGAGGATACAAAAGGAAAAGAAAAGTCGCCTAATTTTTATTTATTTTGAAATTTTAGGGTTAGAAGTGAAATAGGAATTGACGTGCGCACTTATTTTATCCACTTTGATATTTTCTTTCTTACCTGTTTACATCAATGGTGTGTTTGATGCGAAAGGAAAATATTTTTTAATTTTTTCATGTTTGGTTGGATTAAATATTTTGAAAAATATTTTTTTCATTAATTTATTTTCCTCCTATTAGAGAAAAATAATTTCTCAAACAAGAGAAGGGAAAATATTTTTCAAAATTCTTTTTCAACTTTTCCTATTTTATTCCGCATGCCGCCAACCCCCACACCCCCACCTACCCACCNTAACCCCCAATCCCCACCCTAAATAGAAACATTATTAATAGTACATTCTTTTCATGTTATAGGTGACGTACTTTTTTTCATTTCAACAAATGGGTATTTTCTTTTTATGATATAATTTTTTTTTCTTTTAACAAAAAAAATACTTTCTTTTCATGATGTAAAAAGAGTATTTTCTTTCATTTTAACAAAATGATGATGTAAAAAGTATTTTTCTTTCATTTCAACAAAATGAGTATTTTTTTATGATGTAGAAAAAGTATTTTCTTTCATTTCAACATAACGATGCAGTAAAAAGTATCTTCTTTCATTTTAAAAAAAAGAGTTTTTTTTTTCATGATATGGAAAAAGTATTTTCTTTCATTTCAACAAAATGAGTATTTTTTTTTTATGATGTAGAAAAAGTATTTTCTTTCATTTCAACAAAATGAGTACTTTATTTTCATGTTATAGAAATAGTACTTTCTTTTTCAACCAAAATAAGTATTTTCTTTTTAGTTATGGTGCACAAATTTCAACGTTGTTTTTACGTAAAAAAGTAAAGCAACACGTTAGTTCCTTTGGGTTGTATGAATTTTTATAAGAATAATTAAATTCTTGAAGAAAATAGAGTCCTGAAAACGCAGGGTATTTGGGAGGGGGGAAGGGGAGCACACGAAAAATGGGGACTTGGGGGAAGGAGGATGAGGAGAGTAGCATAAAAAATTATTTTTCGAAAAAATATTTTCTACTCTCTAAAAAAAACTAGAAAATATTTTTAGAAAAAAGTTTTTCACTCACCAACCAAATGAGGGAAAATAAGTGATAAAACCACTCATTTTTCATGAAAATATTTTTCACGGAAAATATTTTCCTTCGTACCAAACACACCACAAGTCTTTTCCTATTCATATTTCCCCTTTTTATTATACTTTTTGTCGAATATAATAGCGTTTTTAAAGATTGGGTGGGAATTGGGTGAAATCGCCTTAGGGTAGGAGGCCGGAGGAGAGAATGACTGAATGAGAGATATAGAAAATAGAGAAATGGGGAAGAAAGCCCGTCGTTGGGGCTCTAATTTGCAGATTTCTGACCGACTTTGATCGAAAAAAACGGACGGTATATTTAAGTGAATATTTGACCGTTTGACCATCAACTTACCGACCGAAATCGGTTGGTAATCTGATTTTTAATTTTAAAATTTTTTTTTAATTAAAATAACCGACAGAAATCGGTCGATATTTAGTGAAATAGTCAAAATTAATTTTAATTAAGGACTATATATATCTGCTCCAGATTTTGGATGGGATTTGGGTGAAATCACCATAGAATGGAGGAGGGTGGAGGAGAGAATGAGAGGTAGAGAAAATAAAGAACTGGGGAAGAAAGCCCGTTTGCTGTGGCTCCAATTTGCAGATTTTCGACCGACTTCGGCTGAAAAAGGTGGACGGTACATTTAAGTGAATATTTGACCATTTGACAATAAAGTTACTGACCGAAATTGGCCAGTAATCTGATTTTAAATTTCTTAAATTTTTTTTTTTAAATAACCAACCGAAGTTGGTCGGTACTAAGTGAAACAGTCATTAATTATGTATATATATATATATATATATATATATATATATATATATATATATGTATGTATGTATGTATATATATGTGTGTGTGTATGTATATATATGTGTGTGTGTGTGTGTTGTGTGTGTGTGTGTGTGTGTGTGTGTATAAAATTTATATTGTTAAATATATATAGATTGTTAATAACAATAATTTAAATTCATCTTATAGAACTATACATTTTATTTTTAAATATGTTATAGTAAGTTTTAATCGAATATAATTAAATTTTTAATTGATACACTGATGAAATATCCGAGCAAAGTGCTAACAAGGTAATCGAGAATAAAACATTCAAGATTTTGTGTGTGTGTTTGTGTGTATAATTTATATTGTTAAACACACACACACACACACACACACACATATATATATATATGTATTGTAAGTAACAATAATTTATTGTGGTTGACCATTTTTTACCACTAATACCGATCGCACGGTCGGTAAATTTCTAATAATTTTCAAAAACTATTTTTGTTATTGAAAAAATACAATTGAGCATGGGAAAAAGACAAATAAAAAATTTCGACCGATGTCGATCGGTTTACTTGATTTTTTCTAATTAACCTTTTTTTTTTGAAAGATAATATACAAGTCAAACCAGGTCTTGGTCAAATATGGACTAATTTCCGACTGACATCGATCGAAATTTTTATATGTGCTAGACATAGCAGTAATTTTTTTATTGTGGGACCATTTTTTCTGACCAAAGTTGGTTGGTATCTTTGTGTAAAATTTTTAATTTGACTTTTGCGACCAATTTAAATAGTTTCCGACCGATTTTGATTGTTTTTCTCTTCCGACCAATTTCGATCCGAATGATGTGGACGAGTTTTGCCAGATTTCTACAGTGTTTCCACTTTGATATTTTCTTTCTTACCTATTTACATCAAGTCTTTTCCTATTCGTATTTCCCTTTTCTATTATACTTTTTGTCGAATATAATAGTGTTTTTAAAGATTAAAATATTGATTAATTCAAAGTAAAAATTAATTTATATGTGTTGTTTCCATCAAACCAATGAATTAATGTATATATTTTGCCGCTTCTTAAAATAGTGGTTGACAAAATATATTTATTTTGTATCTATGTGTATTATATACATATTGTATATACTTTTTAGTTAGCGAATGCAATTAATTTCGGCCGATTGGCCTGTGAGCACGTAACCTTTGCCCTACGAAAATATTCCTACAAAATCTACAAAAAATAACTTTTCTTATAGATTTTGATTTTGAAGAATTTTAGAAATTTTGTTGTCTGCATTTTAGTTGCATTTTTATGCATATTTAGTATTTCAAAATCATAGCACTTTAAATTTTACTTGCATTTTTAGTATTTAATCACATGCAAATGGCTTAATTGATAAATAAAAATTACAAAAAATATACATTAGATTTAATCAATTAGTTTAATTAATTACTTTAAGGGCTACTTAGGTCTTTGTTGCAAAATAAATGCAATTAGAAGCGAAGTGGCCATTTCTGCAAAAATTAAAAGAAGAGAACTGAAGAGGCTGATTTCATTAAGCTGGGCTAGGAGCCTACTCGTTTAAAAGGCCCAAATTGCTGAAATGGATTAAGCCAAAATATCCCTTCGCGACTGGTGCAACCCATTCCCTGTACCCGGTCCGCCCCGTTAGTGACCAAAATGACACCATTTTGGTCACGCTCAATCGCGACCGTTGATCGCCCCTCGATCCGACGGTTCGGAATTCATCACTCATTTCCCTATAAAACACTCCTAAACCCGGCCTCGAACCCCCCTCCCCCCGAACAAACCCTAGAGACGCCTTCGTCTCTCTCTCGCCCTCGATCTCACAAGCCGCCGCCAAGAAATCGCCTCATGACGGCGGCCCACCTCCAATCCACCCCAAATCACTCCCCCATAGCCTCCTTCGTCTCCTTATCCTTAATCCCTAAACCATTTACTCCAAAAATCCCTACAACATCGCGGATTTCAAATCTAAGAAGTTGAAAACCCTAAAATCCGCCATTATTGATTCTAGAGTTTTCGGAAGCGATTCGACTCGAAACTCACATTAATCGATTATTTTCAACTTCGGCTCGTTTCGAGAGAGAGTTCGGACCCACTGGTTAAAGAATGTACCCGAAAAGCCATCTTCTTTTCGTTCTTTCTTTCTTTCTTCTTCTCCTTCTCTTGTTCTGTTTCTGTTTTTTGTTTGTTTTAGCATAATAGGTTTTAATAAATAACCAGTTTTTTGTTTGCATATTAGGATTACTTAGGTATTTGCATTTTTAGTGTTAAAAATCATTATTTTCATATTCGAAATTGCTCTGCATTTTCTGTTTTGTTTTGCTCGGAGTCAAATTGAGACCTGCCTCGGATGATAGGCAGGCCTGTTAGTCTCGAGGTCATAAGTGCACATTTAGATGGGTTGAGGGTTGTATTCGAAAGATAATTAAACTTTAGGGGGCCTTAGAAGTAAAAATAAAAGAAAAAGGGCTCAAAAGGAAAGGCCTAACTGCCAACAGGGCAGCTGGCATGTTAGTTACAAAATATTCTTCCCTCTGTCAGACCCTGATTTGGCGCTGACAGATTCCCCTTTTTCTATTGGACTCTCTCGAACCCAACCCTCAATATATAGGTATGCTAATAGAGCACACGCAGAGATATACACACTGACCCCTAAAAAGAAACTATCTGGATAAATTGATAGACATAGGCTATAAAAAGAAGAGAGAATTCACTGAAATCCAAAATCTTCTCATTCATCTTTTCTCAGCAAAGAATACTTCAGATAGATTGAATTTAGAGCTTTAAAATATATCAAAAGATTTTCTCGTTACTTGATTTTCATCTGGTCTTAGTTTGGAAGTTGATTTCCGCCTTTACTCATTGTTGTTGTGCTAAGTTGCTGTTGATTTCTGGGTTGTTTGTGTCAGTTCATCATTGCTGAGCTTCATCCCCTATTTTATGATCTTTATTTGGTCTTCTGATTATTGTTTCTCTGCTTTTAGGTATGTATGAACTTACCTGTAACATTCTATTCCACTTATCAATAAAAACTCGAATTGTTTGTGCTATGATTATGTTAAATTCCATCATCACATTCGACTGTGACTTTGCTTGGTGCCAGTTTTTTCTATTTCTCTGTTTGTTTAACTGAGTTGAATGTTATGATTGAGTTATCTGCTGATTTACTTCGTGGTCAGTCCCTGCTTGGTTATTTTTAAATGCTATACTGAGTGAAGGCTACTTATCCTTTAATCTGGAATTGGACTTGGTAGTTGTCCAGTTAAGCAGTCATGTTTAGAGGAATGTTGTCTAAGCTAAAAGTCAGTCAGTGCTTGGGTTTGATCACTGGTTGATCAAACTTGAAAGATTGAAAGACTCTATGTATTGCCGTAGTATGTGGCTGATGACTTCATTCTTCTACAAGCAGTGAAGAGGAATCTGGAATGTGGATAAGATGTATTCATATAGTTGTTTTCTTAGTTTTGATGTTGTATTCAATAGGAATGGCTACTGAAATGTATTAAGTCTAAATTTCAGAAGATTTTAACTCTTTGGCAATTATTGTAGTTAAAAGAACAGTATTATGAACGTTGTATATTCTGGATGCTATATTCGATAGAAATAGCCACTATAATGTACTAAATTTCATTCCAGCAATTTTTGAATTCTTTGCCTATTATTGTGTTTAAGCATGTAGTATCATGAATGTCACAGATTTTGCTGGAATTTGCAATATTTACATGTATTGGACTGATGTTGAGCTGAAATGGGCCTAAACAGTAAGCTGGCCCAAGTTAGTTTACCACAAATATGGTATGCAAAAGCGTATGTGATTTGGGCTTCAATCTAGAGCCCAGTAGCACTTCAAATGGCCCATAAAGAGATTGAACATGGGCCGTCGATTTCAATTGGTCAAAATGGGCCATCAAGACACTAAAGGCTTCGTGTTTAGCCTAGGCCTGCTATGCCCAGCTTGCTTCAAGAAATGGGCTGGAAAAACACTGTGGGCTTTACATTTAGCCCGGGCCAATTCATACCCAGTCTACTTCGCGAAATGGACTGGCCCATGCACTAAGGGCTTCGCGATCAGCCCAAGCGTGCTTATACACAGTCTGCCCCATCGTAACTAAAGAGGCAATCTAAGTTGTAGAATTATAATCTTCCTAGTTTAATTAGCAAATGAATCTGCCAAGAAATCTCAAAATTGATCCTACAAAGAACTTCCATAAATTGTAGCCTTACAGCAAATTACTAAGTACTTAGAAAATATTGTTCTCAAATATCATAGTTTGCTTTAGGTGCGTTTAAGTAAATCATCATGACTATGGGTACGGTTCTCGTGGCATAGTCAATGATACATAAATCCTAATTTAAGTGTGCGTTTCATGTGACTTGATCACAACTTCGAGTGATAATAATAATAAACATGTTGTAAATCGTGGGTGCGTCTCACGTGACGTAATTTGCAATATGTACAAATACGATATGTGCGCGACATCGCGAATTATTCAAATAAACTCCATGAATCCCAAAAGCGACTAAAACTATATTAAAAGCGGTTAGAAAGTAAAAATGCACAATAGGTTTTAAAAAGATAATAAATCAGATAATTAGGCCAAGTATTAATTGTTATGCGACCTTGCTAAAACCAAGGAATCCGGGAATGCCTAGCACCTTCTCCCGGGTTAACAGAATACCTTACCCGGTCTTCTGTGTTCGCAGACCATAAATGGAGTCAAATTTCCACGATTTGTAATTTTAAAATAAATCGGTGACTTGGGACACCATAATAATTATTCCCAAGTGGCGACTCTAAAATAAATAAATAATCCCATTTCGAATACTGTCACTTTAATTGGAAAAACTCCCATATCCCCTCGGAAAAAAGGAGGTGTGACAGCTCTGGCGATTCTGCTGGGGACCGAACCCAGAATCTCTAGTTTAGGGTTCAGAATTCGAGCTTAGAATAACTGTTATACTTCGCTTTGGTTTGTTATCTGATTTTCTGCGTGTTTTGAGCCTAACGTGACCGCTTTTTTTTCGCTTTGATATTCTGTGAACTGTATATATAGACTGTTACGAAATCCTTCTTCTCTCTGAGTCTTATAAATCATCTTGGAAGTGCACGCTGGCGTGGCTTCTTTTCTGTTAGAGTGTCATTATTCATAATTTAGAACTAGGATCGGATCAGTTACAAAGCCGGATGGCCTTTTGGTTCCCGGTACGTTGCCCCCTTCCCCCCCCCCCCTCCTGGTTCGAGTTGTCCGCTTGGGTAAGCCAGGTCTAGAACAGTACACCCTAGGGTTCAAACCTAGAATAACATAACCTCATGCCGGATCCCTAGTAGGAACGTTTGTTTGCATCACGTGCATTTGACTTTGGGGACTCAACATAGGGGTTGGGTTCGTCTAGGACAGGTATACCCAAAATTAAAATATCATCCTGATGCATTTTACGTGCTACTTGTGCATTTGTTTGCTTTGGCTCGCATGTTGACCAGCTTTTAGAGTAAAAAATATATATAATAATCAAGAAAAACCAAGAGTGAGGTAGATGAGAGGGAATTCACCCGCTTCTGAAAAATCTAGACAGAAAAAATCCCGAAAACTCTGCTTAAATTTTGAAGAAAAAAGAAGTCATTTTTTAGTTACCTTTCCTTACCGAACTACGCGGATTTGATTCTCACCGGATGTGAGATACGGAGGCAATCTTCATCAGCTTCAGCCCCGTTTTTGCAAAAAAATATATCAAAAATATAAAATATTCTCATTTTGTCGTAAATAAAGTTGGGTAATATCGTTTTTTGTCCAAATAGCCAAAATGTCCCAATGGAACGCCGGAAGGCCCGTTTTGCAAGAATAGCCACTTAGAGTCCTTTTTCAAGTTTTAGCCACTAAGCAAGCACAACCCTAAAATCTTCCTGTCCGAAGTGCTAAAAGGTCGTATTTGCAAAAGTAGTCATGATTTTCTTTTAAAATAGAAATAATAACATAAAAAAAAAAGATTTTTGAAATAAAATTCACATGTTTTAACCTGGGCACCCTGATTTTTTTTTTTAAATGTGTAGAATGGGCACTGTTCAGAATTTACCGATAAAGATTAAGGACCATATTCCACTAGCACTCCACATGTGGTGGGAGGATTTGGTAAAACGGGGACGAGACAAGGTCAATCAATACCTGGGAGCATTCACTGGACTATTAGAAGTCCAACTTAGAAATGATTTAATAGAGGCACTGGTATCATTCTAGGACCCCGCTCACAATGTTATACATTTCTCCGATTTTGAGCTTACACTTACTCTAGAAGAAATGACGGGTTATGCCGGGAGTACAAAAGGATTAAGGCACAAGTACCTGGTGTCTTCAAGAACCGTTAACCCCCACAAGTTTCTAGACCAACTAAATATAAGCAGACAAATAAAGACAGAAGGTCTAGCAGCTGGAGTTTGCACTTTTCACTTCATATACCAACTGTACGAGCATTTAAGAGGATTTGAGGACCCGAAAAATGGACTCTGCAGTAAAGGAAACCGGGCGAAATGGGAGATGCATAGATGCTTTGCTTTCATGGTGGCATTTTTAGGCCTTCTGGTGATTCTAAGAGAAGATGGGCATATTGATTTGCGTATAGCCGGAGTTGTCCACGTTTTGACTACTCAGGCCAAGAGTACCCTCGCACCCATGATTGTGTCAGACATATTCCGGTCCCTCACATCCTGTAAGGCCGGAGTAAGGTTTTTCGAAGGATGCAATCTGTTATTACAAATGTGGATGATCGAGCACTTTTGTCACCGCCCCAGATACATGAATTATGGTTTTACTGGAAAATATTGCACTGAAGAATTTGGTACACGAGTGACGGGGTTTGAAATGCCAGAAGGGATCAAAGATTGGATCACCCCCCTTCGTTGTATAACTGCAGATAAGATAGAGTGGACATTGGGTTAGCTCCTTGCTGATGAGATTATTTACATGCCGGCCACTCGTCTATACTTTCTTCTGATGGGCCTCTGAAGTATCCAGCCTTATGCTCCGTATTGGGTTTTGAGACAACTTGGAAGATGCCAAACGGTCCCTAGAGATGAAGATCTTAGTCCTCATATGGTTGAAATCCGCTCCGATGCCCAATTTCCTGAAGATGTGTTTCGTCAACTTTGGAGCGAATGCTAGAACTTAGGGGCAGACACCCAAGTACACGATTTGTCCTAAGGTGAGGTTTTACCAGGTTATGTCGCTTGGTATGGAAAGAGAGTTACGACAAATGACGAATCTGAACGGCTGGCTGAAAGGCCCTATATCCAAGAATTTGTTGATACGGCACAAGAACAGTGGGCTTGGCTGGCCAAAGAGAAAGAATACCAGGCTACCATAAGAAAATTAGAGGAGCAAATCAGAACTATTAAATTTGATAGTGGACTGCAAGCTGCTGAGGATGAAGGAGAGAAGAAAAGATTGGTCCAGGAAAGTGAAGCCTTCCGAGCTCAAATCCGGAAAATGAAAATAGCCGTCGAAACACTAATGAGAAGCGAGAGGGATGAAAAAATCAAAAGCAATTTGAGGCAAAAAGTGCACGACTACGCAGCGGATCTGACCAAAGCCGAGGAAGACTTGGCAAAAGCTCGAGCAAAGATGACTAAAGTTGTAGAAGAACAAACAAAGTCATCCTGCCAATTAAAACAAAGATATGACAGGAGAATTACAACTTTGAGGGAAAAGCTAGTCACCCTTGAAAATTAAATGGTTCGGCAGACAAAGGATTTCAAAAAGGAAAGAGAATGTTGTTATGCACTGATTTGCCAATTAGAAGAAAGCGTGCAGAAGCTGCAAGACTAAAACAACACAGCTACGCAGGTGCTGGAAGCCCGTGCACAGCAAATTGGATGCTAGCTCCAAGGAAATGCCACAAATGTGAGGGTATGGCCAAGTCTATGTTTTTTGCTTCAATGTTGTCCACCGCTCGCCAGGTAATGGCCGATCTAGAGTTCCTCCAGGAAGAGATTGCATGCAGGCCCGCGTCGAGACCGGCTGATGTCCCGCAGGCCCCCGAAGCATCAGTTGAAGCTCTGATATATTCTTGAATTTTTGGTTTTCTTTCTAGCCTGTTTTTTATTTTTCTTGAGTCTGTTTGCCCTTTCATCTGTACCAAGTTTGCTTGTTATTAGATAAAACAAAAAGATTTTATTAATGGAATTTTGAGACAACCCAAAATTTTCTTTTCTTTTGATTTCGCATTTATTCTCCTGAACTACGTAATGCAGTATCATGATACGTAGGCAATCCCCATCGGATGCGATCATAGCCTTATCTAAAAATTTAAAAAAAAAAAAAGAGAGTAGAAAGACCACAAAAAAAAAGGAGAGAAAATCAAGATGCGAGTAAAATAAAAGAGCTATAGAGTTAAAGACATAGTGAAAGCTAGGATGAAACACCCAGTCAAGGCAAAAGCATTATAGAAACGTTTAACTGTCCAGGTGCATTGCGTTCCCAATGTGTAATTTCCTATCTGTTAAATGTTTTAAATTGACAAGGGTTTTGTCTGCCTTTAGCTTAGTAGGTCTTATAAGGTGGTTGGTTTTGTCGGAAATCTGGCTTCTCACCCCTACTTTACAAGATCAAAAGGAAAGGTCCCAATGGCTTCGGAAGGCAATCTCCATATCGTTAACACCGAGGATAGCCCTAAGCCGGCTATTTCACAACCAGAAACGGCAACTGCAGAAGAAAACAAGATGTTACGGCTCAGAATGTTGAAAATATGGGATGCCTGGTCCAACCATAGAGAACCGCCAAGCACTATCCCCGGTTTCCCCGAACTGGTCCCAAGGACAGTTGGAACCACTAACGTCCCCATGGCAAATCCATTTGTCCCATTTGGGCACCCCCCTACGTCATCTTTTACCAGTATGCCTTCTGTGGTTCGCCCCCAGGTCCCATTCTCCGGAGCACCGTCAATGGTGGGTTCTGCACCACCGGTCTTTACCATGGCACCACCAATCATGCCTAGGCCATGCTTTGAGTCTCCGGCATTCACTTTTCAGGGCCCCCAATTTCAGCCTGACGTAACTCATGTTATTCCAGACTCATACGCCCAACCACCGTAATATGAATCCCCGATTGAACCAGAAAGGGCAATAAGGAACCCTGAACAAGAGTAGATGGTTCGGAAGATGAAAAGCTTGGAATAAAGCCTGAAAAACATGCAGGGCCTGAGCAGCCAAAAGAGTGTCTCATACTCTGACCTGTGTATGTTTCCCCATGTCCACTTACCAGCGGGCTTCAAGATGCCAAAGTTAGAGAAGTATGATGGGCACGGAGACCCCATTGCTTATGTAAAATGATACTGCAATCAGCTACGAGAGGCAGGTGGAAAGGAAGAGCTGTTAATGGCATATCTCGGAGAGAGTTTGACAGGAATTGCTTCAGAGTGGTACATGGATCAAGAAATTACTCATTGGCATGTGTGGGACGATCTGGCCCGAGATTTTGTTCGCCAGTTCTAGTATAATGTGGACATTGCTCCAAATAGAAATTCCTTGTCTAATTTGAAAAAGAAAACAGCAGATAGTTTCCGCGAATATGCTATCAGATGGCGCGAGCAGGCTACCAGAGTAAAACCGCCCATGGATGACACAGAAATGGTTCCAGTTTTCTTGCAGGCCCAAGAGGCCGATTATTTTCAAAACATGATGTCCGCTATCGGCAAACCCTTTGCTGAAGCGATCAAAATTGGGGAAATGGTAGAAAACAGTTTGAATACTGGCCGAATATTAAGTCAAGCTGCCTTGAAAGCCACCTCCCAAGCCATCCAGAACAGCTCAGGGAGTCTTGCCAGTCGTAAAAAGAGGGAGGAGGGAGCTATGATGGCTTCAGGATCATGAGGGCCTCGTCAAACATTTGAACGCTCTTACATGCCTCCCAGGACCTAATGGTATTATTATCCACACCAAGATGCTGCCTATGCCACAGCACCACCCCACTATGCGGTGATGAGTGCCCAGTCTTACGCCCGTCCACAGTAGCAATATAATTAAGCCCGAGCTCCACTTCCCAGAAATAACCATCCCTACCAAGCTCCATATAATCCCCGTCCGCCACAAAACACACACCAACATAATCAACGCCCTCGTGAACCTCCTAGGAGAACCAATTTTACCCCTATTGGTGAATCTTACTCCAGCCTGCTCCAAAAGTTGATCCAACTAGGTCTATTGCAACCGGTACCCCCCAATCAGCAAAACCTCGAATCCCCATCATACTGGGCCGGTACCAGGTGTGCTTACAATTCAAGAGCATAAGGCCATGATATAGAGGACTTTTGGACCCTCAAAAGGGCAGTCGAAAGCTTGATAGATGAGAAAAGAATTACGCTAAGGGACAAAGAGATTCCTAATGTGACCAACAATCTATTACCAACTCACAATAATGGGCCGGTCATTGGAATGATTTGCTACGCCGAGGAGTTTGATCCAGCATAAAAGCTATCATTGCCATCGCCGATTCGGGGACAAGGCCCAAAGTGACGGCAAAGCAGGCTAAAACTAAGGAGAAAGCCATTCTGGTTCCTCAAGTTGTTGAATCAAAGACTGGGGTAGCATCTGTTAAGAACAAGGTCCTCTATGTTCCTAAGGCCCCGAAGAAAGAACAGCTCATCTTAAATCCTCCCAAGAAGTTCGAGGAGAAGAAGGTTACGCCAAGTGCACCCAGATTGTATGTACCGAAGGGGACCTATATGGCACGTGGGCCCGTAATTTCATCAAGGCTGACTGAGCCCATGTTTATCAGCTGTGCACCACAAAGCCCCATGAAGGACCCTACTTCAGTCCCCCGGAACTACAACAGAACCATCGTTACTTTTAAGGGGAAAGAGGTCACCGAAGAGGTGAATGAAATGAATAAGTCTGGGAATACCATAACTCAGAAGAGCTATAAAGGTTCAAATTGAACAAGGATAAAAGGTTGTCATCCAAGAAGCCTGTCAGCAATGAGGAAGCGGAAGAATTCTTAAAAACGATGAAAGCTTCAGATTTTGCTCTTATCTCTGTTTCTAAGTTCAGATGAACACCGGAAGGTGCTCCTGAAAACACTCAATGAAGCACAAAGATTCTTCGAGGTCAACAGAATTTTCGTCAGCCGTGATGATTTGCCCCTAGAGGGAGCCACCCATAACAAGGCCCTCCACTTGACAGTCAAATGTGAGGGTTATTATGTAAAGAGAGTAATGTTAGACGGTGGATCCGAGGTTGACATCTGTCCTTTCTCAATGCTACAGAACATGGAGATCAGAACGGAAAGAATTCGGGCAAACAATGTCTGCATCCGGGCTTTTGATGGGGTCAAAAGAGAAACTATAGGGGAAATTGATCTAATTCTAATCATTGGCCCCGTGAATTTTGAGGTAACTTTCCAGGTCTTGGACATGGAAACCTCATATAATTTCCTCCTTGGAAGACCATGGATTCATGCAGCAGGAGTTGTTCCCGCTACTCTCCATCAATTGGTTAAATTTGAGTATGATGATCAAGAAATTGTTGTCCACCGAGAAGATGAGCTGTCCATCTACAGGGACCCTTCAGTCCCGTGTCTGGAAGCTAAGGAAGGTAGCGAACATATTGTGTACCAGGATTTCAATTGTGGTAGCCGACCAGTGCGAAGAAGGATCTCTGTTACCTCAACCTTGCTTATCTAATGCTTCGGTCATGGTTGCCACTCAAATGATTAGACATGGATATAAGCCCAGAAAGGGGCTTGGGTTGTCTCTGCAGGGTATCACTGAACCCATTATTCCAATTGCCAATGAAAAGTTCTTCCGGTTGGGTTTCCAAGCTACCGAGGTCGACAGAAAATGGGCCGATAAACGCAAAGAAAAAGGGTGGGTCCTGTCCCGGCCTATTTCACACCTCGCCCAATCCTTCGTCAAACCAAAGTACGTGGAAGAAGAAGAAGAGGCCTTCATGGCCGAAGAAATCAATGACGTTTGTGAATCTCTGAAGCAAATGTTATATGAGTCGCACATGGTCCAGCCCGGGGAAGACACAAGCAGTACCGAAGTGCAGTATATAGGACCGGATGCCAAACTCCAGAATTGGAAAGCTACCCCATTCCCTGTCAGACGGGATTCCTGGTAGTCTACTCTTGCTATCTCTTCTGCATTATGAGTTATTTTAGGGTGTAACTCGAATGTTTTTAATGTATTGTCATTTAGTTTTGATGTAAACCCTCGTATCTTCAATTCAATGAAATGGAATCAATATTTCATTCGTCTTTTTCCTTTTGTCCTGATCTTGCTATTTTTCTAATCTTTTCCTTTTTCATTTCTAATAACGCGGATTTAAATAACATGGCATGCTTCCGGACTTCATGCTCAGATCCTAAAATACCGTCTAACTGTGAAATATTGAACCAAGAACCAGAATATGATGAGGATGAGGCTTTTAGGGAAATAAATCGAGGATTGAAACAATTTGAGAATAAACCTAAGCCAAACTTAAATGAAACCGAGCCATTCAACTTAGGCAACCCAGAAGAGATCCGAGAAACCATGATAAGTATTCACGCTGAGGAAAGGACTAGAGATGCATTGATTCAACTCTTGTTTGAGTTCAAAGACGTGTTCGCATGGTCCTATGATGATATGCCCGAGTTGAGTGTCGATTTGGTGGTACATAAGTTGCCTATATATCCCGGTTATCTACTCGTCCAGCAAAAGCAAAGAAAGTTCAAAACAGATATCAGTAACAAGATCAAGGAAGAAGTCACTAAACAATTGAAAACTGGTGTGATCGGAGTGGTCCGATACACCACGTGGTTGGCTAACGTGGTTCCAGTACCGAAGAAGGATGGGAGAACCCAAGTGTGCGTTGATTACCGGAATTGAACAAAGCAAGTCCCAAGGACAACTTTCCGCTGCCAAATATTCACATCCTCGTTGACAGCTGTTCTAAACATGAGAGATAGTCCCTCGTGGATTGTTATGCTGGGTATCACCAAGTCCTAATGGATGAAGAGGACGCAGAAAAGACGACTTTTACCACACCCTGGGACACTTACTGTTACAGGATCATGCCATTTGGTCTGAAAATGCCGAGGCAATCTACATGAGGGCTATGACAGCCATCTTCCATGACATGATGCACCAGGAAATTGAGGTATATGTTGATAATGTGATCATTAAATCCAAAACACAGGAAGGCCACGTGCGAGATCTAAGGAGATTCTTTGAGCGTCTGCGTAGGTATGATTTGAAATTGAACCCAACTAAATGTGCATTCGGGGTTCTGTCTGGAAAATTTCTGGGGTTTTTAGTCAGTCGCAAGGGCATTGAGTTAGACCCGACAAAGATGAAGGCCATTCGGGATTCGCCACCTCCCAAGAGCAAGAAAGAAGTTATGAGTCTGCTAGGGAGGTTGAATTACATCAGCAGATTCATCGCGCAGCTTACTACCACTTGTGAGCCCATATTCAAACTGTTAAATAAAAATGCAGCGATCGAATGGACAGGTGAGTGCCAAGAAGCTTTTGACAAAATCAAAGAATACTTGTCAAACCCACTAGTTCTGGTTCCACCCGAGCCAGGAAGACCTTTGTTCTTGTACCTGATAGTCCTGAACAATTCTTTTGGCTGTATCTTGGGGCAACACGATGTGACAAGGATGAGAGAGCAAGCCATATATTACCTGAGCAAGAAGTTCACCAGTTATGAAGCCAAATACACTTTGTTAGAAAGAACTTGTTGCGCCCTAACTTGGGTCACCCAGAAGCTCAGACATTATCTGATGTCTTACACCACATATCAAATAACCAGGATGGACCCTCTGAAATATATATTCCAGAAGCCGATGCCTACAAGAAGGTTGGAAAAATGGAAAATCCTGCTCACGGAATTTGACATTGTCTATGTCACTCGCACGGCAACGAAAGCCCAAGCCTTCGCAGATCATCTAGCTGAGAACCCGGTAGATGATGAATACCAACCTCTAAACACATATTATCCAGATGAGGAAGTGAAATCAATTGAAGTAATGCCAGAGGATACTAATACTTGGAAAATGTTCTTTGATGGAGCTGTAAATGCCAAAGATGTCAGGATCGGAGTAATTCTGATTTCACCCACAGGGCAGCATTATTCGGCAACAGCCCGACTTCGTTTCTTTTGCACAAATAATACAACCGAGTATGAAGCTTGCATGATGAGCATGAACATGGTAATTCATATGGATATACAAGAATTGTTAATTATGGGAGATTTCGATTTGATCATTCGGCAAGCCCAAGGCGAATGGAAAACTCGAGACATCAAACTCATCCCATACAGGCAACATGAAGAAGATCTTAGCAAACGGTTCAAGTCTGACGAGTTCATATATATTCCTCGATTCCACAATGAGCTAGCAGATGCACTAGCCACTTTAGCCTCAATGCTGCCGTACCCAGGTAATTGTCATATTGACCCACTAGAAATTCAAGTCCGAGAAAGGCATGGTTATTGCAATGCAATTAAAATGGAGTCAGATGTTCAGCCATGGTGCCATGATATCAAAAGGTTTTTGAAAACAAAAGAATATCCCGAGCAAGCCAGTGGAGATCAAAAGAGAACTATCAGAAGGCTTGCAAGTAGTTTCTTTTTGAGTGGCAAGGTCCTATACAAAAGAACCCCAGACCTGAATCTGTTAAGATGCGTAGATTCCCGAGAAGCTGAAAAGATCATGAACAAAGTGCATTCAGGAGTTTGCGGGCCTCACATTGACGGATATGTCCTTGAAAAAAAAAATCCTTCGGGCAGGTTATTATTGGATGACCATGAAAAAAGATTGTTTCAGTTTTATCCGGAAATGCCATCAGTGCCAGATACACAGCGACCTGATTCACGCACCGCCTTCAGAGCTATATCCTATATCAGCACCTTGGCCGTTTGCTTCTTTGGGCATGGACGTTATTGGGCCGATCGAGCCAAAAGCTTCAAATGGGCACAGATTCATCTTGGTTGCCATTGATTATTTCACAAAGTGGGTCGAAGCAGTTACCCTCAAAGCTGTCACCAGGAAAGCAGTGGTGGACTTCGTGCATTCCGACATTATTTGTCGTTTTGGTATTCCTAAAACTATCATTACGGATAATGCTGCAAATCTGAATAGCCATTTGATGAGGGAGGTATGCGAACAATCTAAAATCACGCATCGTAAGTCAACCCTTTATCGGCCGAAAGCTAATGGAGCTGTTGAAGTGGCAAATAAGAATATCAAGAAGATTCTCAGGAAAATGATTCAAAGTTCCAGACAATGACATGAGAAGTTGCCCTTTGCACTATTTGGGTATCTCACCACTATGCGCCCATCAATTGGGGCCACACCCTACTTATTATTTTATGGCACCGAAGCTGTAATACCCGCAGAAGTTGAGATCCCTCTCTTCGGATCATTGTAGAAGCTGAGATCGAGGATGAAAAATGGGTCAAAATCCGTTTGGAAAAATTGACCCTGATTGATAAAAAGCGAATGACTTGCCATGGGCAATTGTACCAACAAAGAATGGCTCGTGCTTATAATAAGAAAGTGCGGCCCAGAAAATTTGAAGTGGGCCAGCTCGTTCTAAGACGTGTTCTCCCACATCATGAAGAAGCCAAAGGAAAATTTTCTCCAAATTGGAAAGGTCCGTATATTGTAAGAAGAGTGTTGCCAAAGGGAGCGCTGTATTTGGGAGATATCGAGGGAAATGATCCCGACACAACTGTCAATGCAGACGCAGTCAAAAGATATTATGTTTGACCCTTTTTTCACAACATTAAGATTATCTTGTTGGGATGACGAAGGCTTTCATTCTCGCTACCCAAACACTATCAACCCTTTGCAAACCCTTTGAGCTGGTTACCATTTCTTTGATTGTCCTCTTTGGAACCTGAAGACGTTATTAAAAAACAAAATAAGAAGAAACAAGAAAGAAAAAGAAGAAAAAACAAAAAAAAAGAAGGAAAAAGAAAATAAAAAACAAAGTACTTTGAACTACGTTTGACTTGATTCCGAAAGGATACGTAGGCAGCCTCTCTCTGGGGTTCAGTCTGGCACGCCTCCTTTGTACACCCCGGAGGAGTACATAAGGGAGTTTTCCAATTAAAGTGACATAATTCGAAATGGAATTATTTATTTATTATTTTTAGAGTCGCCACTTGAAATATTTTGGTTGGTGTCCCAAGTCACCGGTTTACTTTTTAAATCCCAAATCGAGGAAAATTTTGACTTTTGAAATCTGCGAACCAGAAATACTGAGTAAGGAATTCTATTAACCCGAGGGAAGGTGTTAGGCACTCTCGGATTCCGTGGCTCTAGCACGATCGCTCAACTATTATAATCGGCTTATTATCTGATTTTAATACATGTTTCTAGCCTATGGTACTTTTTATCTTTAACCGCTTTTGTTTAATTATTAAAAATTGCAACGTTATTTAAAATGTGTCACGAATACGTCACATAAATGCACCCGTAATCCGTAACGCATTTTATTTAACATTGAGAGTTGGATTTGGGTCGCATAAATGCGCACCCGAGTTTAGGAAAGTGAATTATAAAAATAACGCACCTAAAGCAACTACACGTTTTAACTCTTCGAGGGCCATGAAAATTCGCTGAATAGCACGTCTCGATTTTCTAAAGATTTTAATATTGATTAAATGAGGGCCATGCATTTTGAGATTTTATCCGGCACGGCACACCTCGAATTATTTCAAAAGCTTCTAATATTTGAAATTGTTAAAATCGGGTTACATGAAATGCACTCCCGAAATTGGCATTGTTACTATGTCACGGGAACCGTATCCATAGTCACGATGTTTTATTGTTAACGCCTAAAGCGAACTACGAATGTTGGTAAGTTATTTTTCTAACCTAGTTCGAAATTATTTGTGAAGCTATTGCATTATGGATATAACATTGTGGAAAGATACGTAAAGTCTCATTAATATTTGACCCATTATTGCTCTAAAGAAATCTGATTTTTAAACCCCATCCATTCCGAATTAAAGGGCAGCCCATTATCTATTAAGTTACCCTACGCCCAAAGTTCTATCAACTAAATTTTCCAAAGCACATGGCCCAACCGGCAAGACTAGCACAATGTTGCAACATTAAAAGGCCAAAAACGAAATTCTTAAGCTACTACATAATCAAGTTCACACTCATCAATACAAGGGTGTTGCAGTTTATAATACCACTCAGGGTTTATGATTTAGGCTCCATTTGAGCCTTTGTCACAATAAAATGGGCCTGACCACATTGGGCTGGCCAAATTCCAGGTGAAACTCTTATAGATTTGGGCCTGGAGGCCACCGAAATGGGCCAGCTTAAAGTCAAGCTCGCAACCAGTCTTAGACCAAGCTGTTTCCTCAGAACTGGGCTACAAATGTCGCCCAAATGTCAAAGAAAAGGGGTAATTCAGCATACGCTCATTTGCGTAAGCTTCATCAAATCTAACATCACTTATACAATCATAGGTAGGAATAAATAAATTATAAAATTTCAACCAATTTGAGAAAATTAAAGTAAATAATTATTAACCCACTAATTAATTACAAAACCGATGGACTAAATTGTTACAAACTTTCTAATTCAATCCTTAAACTCATGAAAATGGCTTCCCAAATTCCAAAATAATAAATTAAAATAGTATACAAATGATTTTCTCCCTGTTCCTTCTTCAGATTTCCAGATGCAAATGCACAATAATCAGAATAGGAAGACATGAGATGCACACTTCCTTCTAGCTTCATTTAAACCCGAAAATATTAACTCCAGTTCTGTTTCTAGCCAATATGAACTATTATGTTTCAGCATGTTGTATATTCTATACCACAACATAAACAACATTAGCATGCTTTGGTAGGGTAAATGATTATCAGTAGCTACTAAATCAATTTGTGAGTAGTTTCAATCAAAATTTCAGTTAATAAAACAAAACAAACAGAGAACTAATGCTAATAGAGGAGCGTAGATAAACAGATTTGGCAAACAAACAAAGTCATGAAGAAAACCGAACACATACTGCAACAGTAATTCAGATCTCATTACAAACCAACAAAAAACTCCAAATAACAAACACCACATGATCCATTGAGACTGATCAATCCAAATTTACACATTCATAACTTCAGAGATTGATAGGAAGAGAGATTCAAACAAATTCAACCATTACACATGCTAGATCTATAGAACTAGGCAGTAAACATCTTTAATTTCACTCATGATTTTAATTTAAAGCTACAGAGGTATTTAAACATATCTACACAGCAGCAAACAAGTCTTAAGATGGCCAAATAAAGCTGAGAACAGCTACAATGGAAGTTCAGCTACTAGTTGACAGAGAACAACAGCAAACAACTAGTAATCAAAGCTAGATCCACTTCGAAACCCAGAAATGCAAGAGAGAATACAGCAACTCGAAACAGCTACAACTTATGAACTGTTTTGCGTGCAAAGCTAACCTAGAAGTCTACTGTTTTTTTTTTCATGCTTTTCTTCAGTTAGTATTCCTTTCAGTTCTTCATGTTTTGAATTTCAGCTGCAGTTGTGTAAGTGCAGTGAATGAAGATGAATGTATGAGAATGAATAAAGATGAGTGAGAGTCTGTAGGTATTAGTGTCCTTTTGAAAAATGTCGAGAGAGATCCTTATAGAGTGTAAGGGGTATGTTTTATGAGAGAAAATCATAGAGGAGTGTGGAAGAATCTGTCAGCTAAAATTTAGGAAAGAGCATCTTTTTATTAACAAACTTTTGGACAGCTGTCCATTCCAGTTACAAACTTCTGAAATTACCTCTTCTGGCCCAACTTTTATCCTAATTTTACTTGTCTTATTGCATTTTAAGACCTCTCTAGAAGCTTCTTGCATAACTAACTAAGATTCTCCAGACCAATTCCCTACATTACCCTTCAATACTTCAGTATTTACCTCTTTTGTTCTTGCCTTGTTCAAGTATTTACTGCTTTAATAAAACAGCCATTTTCGAACCATTAACAACAGAGCTGAATTACAGTAGTTTATCAAAGCTGGACTAAAACGTAAATCAAACAACTAACTGAACATGCTAACTATGCTAATGAGAAATTCAGACAAAGTATAGTACTAAAACCCTAGACTAAAAGAAAGAAAGCAGAGTTTTAAAAGAACTATAAAGTGAAAAGAACTATACCTATTTGAGTAACTTCGTAATAATGTCAAAACCTCAGCAAACACATATGGATTCTGGCATGCAAGAGGGACTAGCATAGGCCGTCAAAGACGAGTTGACTGGACTCCATTTACATTTCGAAATGGGTCAACACTAACAAGAAACGATTGCTCTTGTCAAGAGCAATCGATTCGTATGAGTTTCAAACCAAAACGAACACAAAATCACCGCAGAAATCAACAACATGTGTAACTAGGTTTTTTAACTTCTTAGATCTAAAATCTGTAAAGTTGTAAGGAACATTGAGGGAAATGGTTTGGGGATTAGGAATAAGGAGGCGAAAGTGGTCCTAGGGGGTGATTTTGGGTCGATTTGGGGGTGGATTAGGCGGTGTGCCGCCGTGTACTTCAATGGGATTTGGGGGCGGCGGATTAGGGTTTGGGTAGGGTCGTTTGGAGAAGACAAAATGGGGGTTGGGGAGGGGGGGGGAAGTTCAGACATATATATA
>MCJB01048589.1:0-45776 GCA_002018475.1 Nicotiana obtusifolia | reverse complement strand
GGAGGGGGGTCAGCTGTGAGCCGTTGGATCACCTGAGATCAACGGCTCAGATCGATACTTAACCAAACAACGTCGTTTAGGTATAAGAGAAGTCGGACCTGGGCTGGCCCGGGAAACTTTGTATTGGGCTCATCTAATTTTAATTAAAGCCCAATCCGAGTTCTTTTTTTTTTTCTCTTTTGTTTTATTTTCAATTTCTTGTGTTTTTATTTTTCTTTTCATTTTAAATAAAAATCCTAATAGTTAAAAATCCTAAATTACCTAAATGTGAAATTAAGCTAATTAACTAATTATAAAAATTATAATAACACTTAATTTTAAGAATTAAAGATTAAAGATAAAAAAAATATAAAAATGAATTGTTTTTCATGATTTTCCAATTTTTATAAAATAAATAATTACTAATTTAATCCTAACAATGTAAAAACAAATCCTAAATGCAATGCATGCTATTTTTGGTATTTTCATGATTTAATTAAGAATTAAACAAGCAAGAAAATGTGAACAATTAAGAAATCTACTAAAATTCCTAAAAAAATAGCGGATAATAATTAAAAAATCTATTTTTGATTTTATAGAAGAGTTCTGGGCGTGGCAAAAATCACGTGCTCACAGTCATTACCAAATAAAAATCCACATTCCCCCAAAAGTGGAAACTGGGATAGATTTAACAATGGTTCAGCGACAGTTTCGCATGAAAGGTTCCAAAGCTGTAATTCAATCCAAATCTTTTTACCTAAATCCTTTTCAAGTCCTTCCGATCAATCAATGAGAATGTTCAAAGAATCCGAGAATGCAATCACTTGGATCTGATGCAACCAAAACGAGAGAAATAAAATGAGAGAGTCTTATTGGTGAAAACCCTCATGGGCACCACAGGGCGATGGTAAGTAGAGAAAATAAAAATGAGAGAGTCTTATTAGTGAAAACCCGCAAAGGGCACTATAAGGCGATGGTAAGAAGAGAAATGAGAGAGGTCAGCTGGTGAAAACCCGCAAAGGGCACTATTAATCGAAAAGAGGATCTTCACAGCCATTGGCATCCAAACAATCCTAGGAAAGGTTTCTCGGTTTTAAGGCAAAAGTTGTGGTAAATTTCTGAGAGTCGGACGGTTTACACAGATTAGGCGTCCAGTCTAAAAGACATGTCATGTTCATTGAAGTCCGCATGCACTCCAGATAAGTTTTTCTTGCCTCTCCCCCACAAGGGATGCTTCTTGTCTAAATTCATTGTCTATTCTGTTGTTTGTTTTTCTTTAAATCCATTTTAGCCTAACTCTTTTCCAAAACTAAGGCAAAGAAGGGATGGCAAGACTGATTACAGGGTTCTCGTTCGATACAAGCTAACGTGTAAAAAAAAAGAGCACCCAACCTTGGCAAGGGCATCAAGTTAATCCCGACTGGCCATGGTGGCTGATGCTTTGAAATCAAGACTCTCGAAAGAAAGAAGTCAAATTGAAGTGCCTATAAGGCCGAAAGTGAAGTTGAAAGGTTGATTCCCGCGTGACTAACCTATCTTGGTAAGGTTGAAAAGCTCAAAATGCCCAAGTGCTCTGAAGTTAAAACTAGAAGAAAGAAATCGAATGTCCACAAAGGTGAGATAAAACTGAAAAAGGGTAGGTCCCACGCGACCGACCGTCATGGTAAATTTTATAAAAGTAAAGGTTCTCCGGGGCCAGAAATGCAATTGATATCCAGGAAACAACTAATTGCAGTTTGAAATTGTCATCAATGATCCGGCCAATATCAAGTGATTGAAACACTCAAGGCCGCAAAATCAACCATTATTCAAACTGACAAATTGTTCTTCTTTGAAAAAATAGGAAACAGATGCAATCCAAAAGCAACCTTGCAAGAAGCGGGTACAACCAAAAGACAACTGCGAGGAAACTAAAATAGCAGCAGCAGCAACCCCAAAAAAAAGAAAGTTTTCTCCGAATTCTTTCCCGCATTTTACTCATCCTCTTAATAAAAGAAAGAAGCAAAGAAAGAAAGTTCCAAATCATGGTAGTATAGGGTCTCCAATCCCTTAGCCGCGCTTTTCCAACATAGGGTCTCCATTCCCTAGTTGATTTTAGTTTAGACATAGGGTCTCGACTCCCTATTCTCTTTTTCAACATAGGATCTCCACTCCCTAGTTGATCTTATTGTGGACATAGGGTCTCCACTCCCTAGTCTCGTTTTCCAACATAGGATCTCCACTCCCTAGTTGATTTTATTTTAGACATAGTGTCTTCACTCCCTAGTCTCTTTTCCAACATAGGTTCTTCACTCCCTAGTTGAAGTTATTTTAGACATAGGGTATCCACTCCCTAGTCGCTTTTCCAACATAGGATCTCCACCCCCTAGTTGATTTTATTTCTGACATAGGGTCTACTCCCTAGTATTCTTTTCCAACATAGGGTCTCCACTCCCTAGTTGATTTTATTTCAGACGTAGGGTCTCAACTCCCTAGTCTCTTTTCCAACATAGGGTCTCTACTCCCTAGTTGATTTTATTTCAGACATAGGGTCTCCACTCCCTAGTTGATTTTCCAACATAGGGTCTCCACTCCCTAGTTGATTTTATTTTAGACATAGGGTCTCCACTCCCTAGTCTTCTTTTTCAACATAGGATCTCCACTCCTTAGTCTTCTTTTCCAACATAGAGCCTCCATTCCCTAGTTGATTTTATTTTGGACATAGGGTCTCCACTCCCTAGTCTTCTTTTCCAACTTAGGGTCTTCATTCCCTAGTTTATTTTATTCGGACATAGGATCCCCATTCCCTAGTTTTCTTTTCCAACATAGGGTTTTCACTCCATAGTTGAGGCACCATTTTAACAATCATAGTACATCATTCCCAAAGAATCAAGTTTTTCACCGGGTACACCATTTCCGACCTTTACTGCTTTCAATAATGAATTAGTATAGAGTTTGTTCACAAATAACTCACGAAATTTTTCCTTGTGAAAACTGGGGCAGAAAAAATTTCGTTTATTTGTTTATTTTGGTGTCTGAGCAGGTTTTACCTTGAAGCACAGGGTTCGTGATGACCAGAAGAAGAAATCTCAGTCCATAATAAGAAAGAAAAAAAGAGGTGAATCCAAAATGCAGAAGCAGATAAAAGACGTGGAATGTTCAAGACATGACTAAAGTCACGAACATTGTAATCCCTGTTTTGATCAAAAGAAGCTGTAGAAGAATGAACCAGTACCTGCAGCTAGCGAGCATCAAGGTTCAGATCAGAGTCTGCATGAAGGATCAATCAAGACTCAAGATCAAGTTTCGAAAGAAGTATAAATAGGAATCTTGTAAATCATAGCTGATAGGCTTGTTTAGCTTCATTTTCAGTTTTGACTTTGGTGTAATAAGGAGTTCAGCAAGCGACAACAGCAGCAACACTAGCAACAACAGTAAAATCACAGCTTCTCCGGTAGTCCCAGCTACCAAAACTTCCAAAACTGCACTGACCTGATTCCTTTATACCCAATGATATGTAGGCAATCTCTGAAGCAAGGTTCAGTCAAACTTTTTCCAAATGCTTCACATTGAGTTTCAAACGGGCAAAAATTGCTCGTAATTTCTCACTTTATCTTTGCCCAAAAACTCTGCATGTTCTCGAGTAAAGAGGGGCAGCTGTGAGCACATAATTTTTGCCTTATGAAATATTCCTACAAAATCTACAAAAAATAACTTTTTTTATTGATTTTGATTTTTGTAGAGTTTCAAAAAAAATTTTGTCTGCATTTAGTTACATTTTTGTGCATATGTAGTATTTCAAAATCATGAAAAATACCACAAAAAATCTCAAACTCTTCATTGCATCGCACTTTAAATTTTACTTGTATTTTTTAGGATTTAATCACATGCAAATGGCTTAATTGATAAATAAAATCATAAAAAATATACATTAGCGTTAATCAATTAGTTTAAGTGCTAATTAGGTATTTGTTGCAAATAAATACAATTAGAAATGAAGTGGTCATTTCTGCAAAAATTAAAAGAAGAGAAATGAAGAGGCTGATTTCGTTAAGCTGGGCTAGGAGCCTACTCGTTTAAAAGGCCCAAATTGCTGAAATGGTTTAAGCCCAAAGATCCCTTCTCGACCGGTCCATCCCTTTCCTTATACCCAGTTCGCCCCGTTACTGACCAAAACGACACCGTTTTGGTCACACTCAATCGCAATCGTTAATCGTCCCTCGATCCAATGGTTCAGAACTCATCAGTCATTCCCCTATAAAACTATCCTAAATCCGGTCTCGACCCCACCCTCCCCCCTCCCCCGAACAAACCCTAGAGACGCCTTCGTCTCTCCTCGCCCTCGATCTCACAAGCTGCCGCCGAGAATCACCTCATGGCGGCGGCCCACCTCCAATCCACCCCAAATCACTCCCCTATAGCCTCCTTCATCTCCTTAACCCTAATCCCTAAACTATTTTCTCCAAAAATCTCTCAACTTTGCGGATTTTAAATCTAAGAAGTTAAAAACCCTAAAATTCGCCATCATTGATTCTCGAGTTTTCAGAAGCGATTCGACTCGAAACTCACATTAATCGATTGTTCTCAACTTTCGGCTCGTTTCGAGAGAGAGTTCGGACCCGCTAGTTAAAGAATGTAGCCGAAAAGCCTATGGTAAGGTTCATCCATCTTCTTTTCTTTCTTTCTTCTTCTCCTTCTTCTCTTGTTCTAGTTCTGTTTTTTTTTAAGCATAATAAGTTTTAATAAATAACCAGTTTTTTGTTTGCATATTAGGATTACTTAGGTATTTGCATTTTTAGCGTTAAAAATCGTTATTTTCATGTTCGAAATTGCTTTGCATTTTCTGTTTTATTTTGCTCTGAGTAAAATGGAGACTTGCCTCGGATGATAGGCAGGCCCATTAGTCTCAAGGCCATAAGTGCATACTTAGGTGGGCTGAGGGTTGTATTCAAAAGATAATTAAACTTTAGGGGGCCTTAGAGTAAAAATAAAAGAAGAAGGGCTCAAAAGGAAAGTGCTAACTGCCAACAAGGCAGCTGGTATGTTAGTTACAAAATATTCTTCCGTCTGTCACACCCTGATTTGGCGCTGACAGATTCCCCTTTTCCCATTGGACTATCTCGAATCTAGCCCTCAATATATAGGTATGCTGATAGAGCACACACAGAGATATACACACTGACCCCTAAAAAGAAACTATTTGGAAAAATTGATAGACATAGGCTATAAAAGAAGAGAGAATTCACTGAAATCCAAAGTCTTCTCATTCATATTTTTTCAGTAAAGAATACTTCAGAAAGATTGAATTCAAAGCTTTAAAATATATCAAAAGGTTTTCTCATTGCTTGGTTTTCATCTGGTCTTAGTTTGGAGGTTGATTTCCGCCTTTACTCATTGCTGATGTGCTAAGTTGCTGTTGTTTTCTGGGTTGTTTGTGTACTTCATCACTGCTGAGCTTCATCCCCTGTTTTCTGACCTTTATTTGGTATTCTAATTATTGTTTCTCTGCCTTTAGGTATGTATGAACTTACTTGTATCACTCTATTGCACTTATCAATAAAAACTTGAATTGTTTGTGCTATGATTATGTTAAATTCCATCATCATATTCGACTGTGACTTTTCTTGGTGCCAGTTTTTTGTATTTCTCTGTTTGTTTAGATGAGTTGAATGTTGTGATTGAGCTATCTGCTGATTTACTGCTTGGTCAGTCCCTGCTTGGTTATTTTTAAACGTTGTACTGAGTGAAGGTTACTTATCTTTTAATTTGAAATTTGGCTTAGTAGTTGTCCAGTTAAGCAGTCATGTTTAGAGGAATGTTGTCTAAGCTAAAAGTCACTCAGTGCTTGGGTTTGATCACTGGTTGATCAAACTTGAAGATTGAAAGACTCCATGTAATGCTGTAGTATGTGGCTTATGACTTCATTCTTCTACAAGCAGTGAAGAGGAATCTGGAATGTGGATATAGATGTATTTATATAGTTGTTTTCTTAGTTTTGATGTTGTATTCAATAAGAATAGCTACTGAAATGTATTAAGTCTAAATTCCAGCAGATTTGAACTCTTTGAAAATTATTGTAGTTAAAAGCACAGTATTATGAACGTTGTATATTCTAGAGGCTGTATTTGATAGAAATAGTCACTATAACGTACTAAATTTTCATTCCAGCAGTTTTTGAATTATTTGCCTATTTTTGTGTTTAACCATGTAGTATCATGAATGTCATAGATTTTGCTGGAATTTGCAATACTTACATGTATTGGACTGATGTTGAGCTGAACTGGGCATAAGCAGTAACATGGCCCAAGTTAGTTTACCACAAATGTGGTATGCAAAAGTGTATTCGATTTGGGCTTCAATCCAGAGCCCACTAGCACTTCAAATGGCTCATAAAGAGATTGAACATGGGCTGTCGATTTCAATTGGTCAAAATAGGCCAGCAAGACACTAAAGGCTTCGTGTTTAGCCCAAGTCTGCCTATGCCCAGCCTGCTTCAAGAAATGGGCTGGCAAAATGATGTGAGCTTCACATTTAGCCCAGGCCAGTTCATACCCAGTCTGCTTCGCGAACTGGGCTGGCCCATGACTAAGGGCTTCGTGATCAGCCTAAGTGGGCTTATACACAGTCCCAGCCTAACCAAAGAGGCAATCTAAGTTCTAGAATTATAATCTTCCTAGTTTAGTTAGCAAATGAATCTACCAAGAAATCTCAAAATTGATCCTACAAAGAACTTCCATAAATTGTAGCCATACAGCAAATTACCGAGTACTTAAAAAATATTGTTCTCAAATATCATAGTTTGTTTTAGGCGCAATTAAGTAAATCATCATGACTATGGGTACGGTTCCCATGGCATAGTTAATGATACGTAAATCCCAATTCAAGTGCTCGTTTCACGTGACTTGATCACAACTTCGAATGATGATGATGATGATGATGATGATGATGATAATAATAATAATAATAATAATAATAATAATAATAATAATAATAATAATAATAAACATGTTATAAATCGCGAGTGCGTCTCACGTGACGCAATTTGCAATATGTACAAAAACGATAAGTGCGTGACATCGTGACTTATTCAAATAAACTCCATAAATCCTAAAAGCGACTAGAACTCTATTAAAAGCGGTTAGAAAGTAAAAATGCACAATAGGTCTAAAACAAGTAATAAATCAGATAATTAGGTCAAGTATTAATTGTTAAGCGACCGTGCTAAAATCACATAATCCGGAAATGCCTAACACTTTCTTCCGGGTTAACAGAATTTCTTACCCGGTCTTACTTGGGACACCATAATAATTATTCCCAAGTGACGACTCTAAAATAAATAAATAATCTCATTTTGTATAATATCACTTTAGTTGGAAAGATTCTCATATCCCTTTGGAAAAAAAGAGGTGTGACGTGATCAATTTCATATTTTGTAAGATATGTGTCTTTCATTTCTCAACTGTGGTAAAGTGATATGAATTCCAACTTTACTTATTAGCAATTGTAAAGGTCAAACTGTTTAATTTGATGTAAACAACAAATGCGGATAAATATTTTGCACCGACTAATATTTGCAAATTCTCTTCCTCTTTTACTTTTTTCTTTTGTGTAGGGAAATAACTTTCAAAATATATTTTTCCATATCCGACAGTTCAATTCAATATTAGTGAAAGCTCATTTAATAAAATTAAGTAAAATAAATAGATAACGCCTTATTGCTTGCAAGATTCCTTTGCGAAGTTTCTTTTTCTTTATCCTAACCCCTAAACAAAGGAAATAGAGCATAAAAAGAACATATTAGTTTTTTTTTCAAAAAAATAAGAGAACCATGCTGATTTCAGGGAGGAATAAATATCCAGAGCACTTCTTCTGTCAAAATGTAACTTTACTCAGTTGTTGCAATTATCGAGAACCTTATCCTGATGTGTTTTTGTTCTTTTACGTAGTTTTAGTTTGTTTTACATTAATTGCTCCGTCCGTTTTAATTTATCTGAGTCGGTACGGAGTTTAGTAAACATAAAAATACTTTTAAAATTTTTATTTAAAATGAATAAAAAAAATATTTATATAATTATAAATTATTATTAAAATTAAAATAAAAATTTAAAATTAAATTATTTTAAGATATATATTTTTTTAAAATAAACTAAAAAAAATGCATCACATAAATTGAGACTTAGGAAGTAACAAAAGGATATTAGCTTCGTTAACCCTATATTTGATTGACCAAAAGTATTCTTTTTTTCTCTTCTTTATTTGGCGCTGCTTAATCACTCTAGAGACTCACTTATACAAAATATTTAAAAAATGAGGAAATGGCTCAACATATATAACCCTTTATAATATCTTAATTATAAATTTCCACGTCCTTTCATGTGTGAGCTAATTTTTTTCCTCGACCAAGTATATGTTTTTTAAAATTCAAAAAAAAAAAAAAAAAAAACAAAAAAAAAAAAACTCTTTGCCTACTCTTGCATCTCTCTTTAAAAAAAGTTATCTTTTCGACATGAGTTTTTTTATAATTTTACTTTACTATATCCTTGGAAAATTCCACTTAATATAACTGCCAAAAATTTAAATGGATCGAAATAGAACAACTCCATCTAAAGATCTGGAACATTCGCCTCCAGTGTTGCGATGTGAAAGCAGCGGGGGCAAATCATAATTCGTAAAACAAGACTAGACCGAAGGTCTCTTGAGAATTTGTCCTAAATTACATTTTACCAACAGGACAAATGTTTGTTTTTTTTATAAACAGAATATTCGAGTCAGCTTGCGCGTCTCGACTAATTCCATGGAATACCTGTTACCTACACTAATACAAGTTTCGGATAAATCTGTTCATCGAGGCATGTACAGATAAATAAAAATCACCTAATGTGCTTGCCTTTGAAGCTTGCGTCCGGTGTTCTTTATTTGATAAGAATATGCCACCAAAACTTAAAGGTAAGTTATACACCGTGATTATGTTGTATAGGACAGAGTGTTGGCCAGTCAGGAACTCCCATGTTCAAAAGAATAAATAGCATAAATGAGGATGTTAAGATGGATTGTGCGCATACCAGGATAAATAAGATTAGGAATGAAGATACTCGGAACAAGATGAGAATGGCCCCTTGGAGGACAAGTAGCAGAAGCGAGGCTAGATGGTTCGAGCATGTGAAGAGGAGATGCACATATGCCTTAGTAAGAAGGTGTGAGAGGTTGATCTTGGTGGATCTGAGGAGAGGTAGAGGTAGACCAAAGAAGCATTTGAGAGAGATGATTAGGTAGGACATGGCGCTGCTTCAACTTACCAAGGACATGACCCTTTATATGAGGGTATAGAGGTCGAGAATTAGGGTAGAAGGTTAGTAGGTAGTCGAGTATTTGTCTTTTCTATACTAGTAGTATTTATAATGTTATCCGTGTATTTTCTTATTCATAAATTTCTATTATTACATGTTGTTTCTTGTTATCTTGTTATTTTTTATCTTTTTTTGAGCTGAGGGTCTATCGAAAATAGTATATGTACCTTCTCAAGGTAGGCGTAAGATCTACGTATACACTACCCTCCCCAGATCCCACTTGTAAGATTATACTAAATTTATTATTGTTATTATTTGTTACCTAATGTGTTTGCGTCCAATGAAATTTAAACATAAAACCTTATTTTTCAACTCACTTTATTGACCAGTGTTTCACCAGTATTTTGCAGCTAAGTCAAAGGCACAATAATCTCGTGGAATTGACCACTAGCAAGTACTATTTGCCATGAGAAAGCATTTTTCTGCATTAGATTATACGACTAAAGCTTACTTAGTGGATGCTACAGACTTTAGGATTCTACCCCCACTACTTGTTGTCTGCCAGCACATCAATTTTGAGTGAAAAATATAGGCCTTAATAAAAATGATAATCTCGTGAAGTTGAAGAAGAACATGCTACACAACATAGCAAATGGCTAAAATAGAAACTTGCTTAATCTGTCACCTCAGTGAAATTGATAGTACTTCTAGAAAACTTTCAGTAATTTGGCTACTAGATGAGAGATAAATTGACTTACTGATCTTTAAATATATATTTTTATTTTTTAATATATTAAAAAAAGACTTCTGTACCCACACACATTAATTGCTAGTCATGGATTACTCATTACTCTATTGGATTGGTAGGTTTTATATTATATTTACTCTACCTATATTAGTAATTGTTCATAAACTCTATTCGATTGACTTGGCATGATTTTATATTATCTATATATCTGTTAAATCGTTCACAAACTCTATCCAGTTGCCATAATTTGTGCTTGTTCAATTGTTTATTAAATTTTACCATATTGGCATGACTTTACGTTATCTACATATTTGTTAAATCGTTCACAAACTCTATCCAGGTGCCATAATTTGTGCTTGTTCAATTGTTTATTAAATTTTACCATATTGGCATGACTTTACGTTATCTGCAATCGACCTGTCTGTTAATTTGCTCATCAACGTTTACCTGATTGGCCATAATTTGTATGTGTTGTTCAATAATGTGTTTTTTGAATTTACAATTCTAATTTCGATTAAACCATCCCAAATTTACTCCAAATAATCTCATTTGAAATAAAGCTCATAAATACCAACACAAATAATTCTCATCCACCAATATTAAATAATATCAAATCAATTATCGTTCTTCGACACTTTCTAGGACCAACAATGCAGTTTTGATTTTCGAAGCAGATCCCTAAATCAGTGTTTAGAAGCTACAACTTATTGCTCCTCGTCAACCCAAGTCAAAACTGTTCTAAATTCTTTTTGTCTCCACTATCTTTATCAACAATTTGGAAACTTAAATTCTGAATCACTAGAATTTTTTTCAAATAGATATATTTGGAAAGATCTGCTTATAATATAGTTTAAGAAATTCTGATTTAACATTAAACTCATTTTGCTAGATGGCCATTACCCTTCAGTTGATCTGTGACTTTTTTGAGTTCTAAGGAGTCATTTAATTTGCAAACCCTTGAACCTTCTTCAATCCCAGGATGTGATGATCCAATTTAGAAATCGAAGACAGGGCAAACCCAATAAACTTCATAATAACCCAATGCACTAGATTATTTAGCATCTACGTTGTCTAGTTCGAAGGGGCAAAGAACGATTAACCTTTCATATTAGCGTCCATATTATAGAAGCATAAACTCAGTTCTTATAATCATGTCAAACGTATCTTATCAGGAATTAATACTAAGACAAGAACGAACATCTATAACTCTATTACCTCCTACTACAAGGCTAAACTTATATTTCAAAAACCACTAGATTTCTCAGGTGACTGAAAAATGTTTGCCAGAAACCAAAAGTTCGACCAAGAAGATAGTCCAGACTTCCAGATCTGACAGTTTCTACAACAAAGTAAAATGACACGCAAACTCAGAGTAAAAGAACTTAATGGTCTATCTAAGAAAAGGGTTGAAGCGAGGCAATATATCTTGCTGGACTCGCTTCCACCACTTATAACATGTTTGGTCAAAAATAAATTGTCAAAAACTCTAACCATCAGTGCAAAATCCAAACTTCAAAACATTGTCAGAACTCTAACCATCCGTGCAAAATCCAAACTTCAAAACATTTCTCCCAATCTCTGCTAGGAACATTTCTTTCCAACATATGAAGGTACAAAATAACAAAGAAAGGAATGTAAGGAAGCACTACATGGGTAACTAAAACGAACACAAGCTCCATCACCGACGGCTTTCTTTTGGTTCTTATGCAAACGCTTATTCTTCATCCTCCTCGTCACCATCACCACCTGAAGCCTTCTTGGCTGCAGCCTTTTGGTTCTTTCTCTTCACTCTTCCAGGGCGCCCGCCACCAAAAGGACTGGTGAGGGAGAAGTCAATGTGCTTCTGAGAGTCCACTCTCACCATAAACGAAGGAACATTCACCACTTGCCTTCCAACTCTGCAATGCAGTTAATATTAGTCTGGCTAAACTTCATTGATGTGCACACAAGTAAACAAAAAACAAATAGTTCATAATGCACAACTAATTAGTTAAATATACAAACTATGAGTCCATGGGGTTTTGGGAGGTTGGTAGGGAGGAGGGGGGACCCCAAAGAATGATCGTTGCAGAGTGCGAATCTGATATGTGCTGCTAAGAAAAGATATGGGCTACCCCCAAATTCCAAAGATCCTTTAATCCATCACCATGCTTAGCCAATAATTCAATAAAATACACCTCTACCATCTTTCTGCGAGAACTCTATGGAGGTCTTATAACAAGTGAAATATCCATATAAACATTTGTGCTCCTAGAAACCTAGCAATTTGGAGCTCTAAAACACATCTATGAAGATTATAAATGAAACGATTATATATGACCTATAAACTGTAGTTTGCAACTACAGTTTAATGTTCAACGAAGATTCAATATTTGAAAACTAGCAGTACAAAGAGCTAACTGTGTTATTGCTCATATTTGTTTATTGACAGAGATGAAATCATAGAATTACTTGCTAATAAAATAAGTATTCTTATTCTGCAATTTGGACTAGAACTTCCTATTTTATTATTCAGAATATTACTGAGAATATGAGACATCTTTTTTTCCGGGAAGGGATTCCTCATTGACGTCGGCATCGAATAAGCCTGACAACCCAAAGGGAAAGCTAAAAATACTGTACAAATGCCAAGAATACAGGAAAGACAACTCTCTAACAAGCACTTCAGCAAAACAGTTATTCTAAATCAGATACAGGCGCTAAAGGTCTTTCCACAAAATTTAAACTGAAAAAATTGAACTTCTAGAAAACGCCTCAAAAGTAAGGGTAAAAGCGCAGTTTATTTTTTAGAAATTTGTGACTAAAAAAGATAATCTATTTTTACCTGATATGCCTTTGCCTAATGAGCACTCTAGCATGGTGGATTGACTTAGCCATGCCAGTCTTGAAGACAAGGGTTTGCAGACGACGCTCAAGGAAGTTCTCAACAGTGAGTGACAAGACATAATCAAGCTTGTTCTGGCTCTCATCCAACAACCCGTACCTGTTCATCCTCCTCAAGAGTGCTTCACCTTCAAAAATACGACGTGGATCTTTCTCATCAAGGGTCAGAAGCATTCTTGCAGCATTCCTGATACGGCTCAAAGCATACTGGACTCTCCACAGCTCCCTCTTGCACCTCAGTCCATACTCTCCAACGAGCTTCAATTCTGCATCCAATCTCTCTTTCTCAAAGGGACGTCGAGGTTTCTTAAAGGTCTTCCCGTCTGATTACAAACCCGAATCGCAAATCAACATAAGCTTAAAAACCCCTTTTTTGTGACATAGTAAAGTCTGCCCCAATCCCCAAAATCCCTCAACATGGAGGTTTCCTTCCCACTAGACTATCCGACATTGTTATGAAAATAGGATTAAATTTTAAAAGCAACAACAACAACATACCCAGTATTATCCCACAGCGTGGGGTCTGGAGAGGGTAGTGTGTACGCAGACCTTACCCCTACCTTAGTGAAGGTAGAGAGGTTGTTTCTAATAGACCCTCGGCTCAGGAGGATTAAATTTTAGATGTTTATGCAGTTGCAGGTTAATAAGCTGAGACTGCTGATCTGGCTTCCCATTGTAAATGAAAGAGAGATACAAGTTACACAACCAAACAAAAAGTTCCAGATTTAGAAATCAAAATTTGCTTTTAGGAATATTTCCAAATGTAAAATTTTAACCAAACAATTGGATTTCTTACTATACTGTGGCAACTGTCACTTGAGCTGAAAATACCATCGCACTACACTAAGACCAAACTGAAACAGAATGATTATCAAGCATTCAACTTTTCTGTTTTTAATAACCCACTATATTCATTAGCAGATAATAGCTATGAAACATACAGTACTAATAAGCATCCAATTTTAGAAGGAAGAATTCAATAGGCATCCTCAGCAGTGGCAAAGCCACATGGCAGGAAGAATCCCCTTCATTCGAAAATTACAATGTGCAATAGGGCGAAGGCAAAACCTTTCTGAGTCTGCACTGACCACAATACTCCATTTAAACTAATCTCATGCCAAAATTATGCAAATATATAAATACCGTAAACTAAAATAAAATAACGCTTTTAGTGTAGTGGTATAAGTGGTAATAAAATACTAGATGTGACATTTTTACACTTTTTTAAATGACGGTAGTGTCAACGCTAGATTGAGCGTCCCCAACTATTGCATCGGTACCTACTACCTTCCATATAGGGTAACTCTGTCCACAAAGACTTAGACAAATAAGAAAAAATTACCTAGTATTTTTTGCTCCGCTGGGATATGAACCTAACCCATTTCAATAACCATATTTTAACATTTTTTTGAGTCTCCTTATTAGAAGTTTTGGCTCTACCACTTTATCCTCAGGCCGTAATACTATCATAACAGACCTCAACATCGCTTATATTCAAACTAATCTCATCATTACCACAAGTTACAGTAATGACTACTCAAACCCTAACATAAGTTTGATCCACTCAGCTCCATTTGGACCTGATTTATTCCAATACTCAACAATTAATATTTTAAGTCAAACTAGGGGTTTCTAACACAAATGTTCTCCACATTTATCATTGATATACAAATTTCTAGAAAATTAAAAGAGCTTTTGAGAAATACAGAACTTAATAATAGGAATTGAACCAATGAGATTAAGGAAACTTACAATTGCGGTAAAAGGCGACGTGTACCATGTTTACCGGTCGACGGCGCCGTACTCAGATCGGCTACCTGCTGAAAGTGAAAAAAGAAACTGATAGGGTTAGAGAGACTAGGGTTTGAACATAATGAATTTCCGCGGCTGCCTTATAAGTTGTCCCTCAAAGCCCAACTTAAACGGGTTTTAATTCTCAAAGCTAGTTTGGATTTAAAAATGTTGGCCCAAGTGTGTGTGTAGCGGATGAAAAAGCATTGGCCCAAATGAGAAATTACGGGCAATTTGCACAAATAGTCTCGTTTAAGGGTAAACTTTTCACGGGTACCCTATTTGGACACCGCTATTTATCTTGTAACCAGTTTTTAAAATTTTTGCACGGGTACTCACTTCAGAACTACTTCAGACATGTAGTATCTTCATTCTATCTACCTTTGGCGGAAAAAAAAGAAAGTTCAGTCGCAACGAGCTAAATTTAGTACTATTTTCGTTTTATCTATCTTGTTAAATTATTTACAAGTTTAGTCCCATGAAGTAATTACGCATGTGTTGTTCAATTTTTCACATATTAGCAACTGAAATTGGCCCATATGAGAAATTACTGGGAGATTTGCACAAATAGTCTCAGTTAAATGTAAAAAATTTACAGGGTACCATATTTGAAAACCGCTATTTAACTTCTCCAATTTTTAAAAAGTTTTGCACGCCTACCTAGTTCATAACTACTCCATACATGTGATGTTTGAAGCTAGGCCTAATTGTCTGAAGTGAATTTCAGCCATAGCCCATATGTACATGAACTTCAGGCAAAAATGGCTGAAGTCAGACAAAAGACTGAATTTCAGCCACATATAGTACTGCATATTTAAAGTTGTTCCGAAGTAAATAGACGTGCAAAAAATTATAAATTTAGGTTAAAACTTAAACAGTGGCACCAACATTGGGTTTTTGTGCACTTCATGCCACTAGTTATATTTTTTTCCGTTTAATAAAGTTTAGCAAAAATAGCCTTGGAAAATATGCTAGCGATTCTTTACATGTTTAGTTTGATGGGCTAATCTTGTCTGTATTATTAAATTGTTTACAGGTTTAATCGCAACAAGCTAAACTTGGTATATCTTCATTCTATCTATCTTGTTAAATTATTTATAAGTTTAGCCCCTATGAACTAATTGTGTATGTGTTGTTCAATTATAATATTTAGCAAGGACTGTTAAAATTGGCACTATCTTCATTATACATATGTATTGTTAAATTATTCACAAATTTTACTCCATGGCTAATTCTACCATTTTTTTAGTTTGTACAAGTTTAATCTGGCATGCTAAACTGAGATTTACATCTTCCTCTAAAATACCATCAGTTTCATTGGACTTTATTTGTTTCCCCACCATCTATCATCCACCTCTCAGTCCATCTCCCCTTCTCTCTTTATCTATTTTCTTCTCATTTTCATCAACCATAAAACCAACTTTCTCCTTCTCAAGCCATGAGGACATATAAATATTATGAGGATGAAGAGAAGAAGAGAATAAGGAGGAAAAGGAACAAGAAGGAAGGAGGAGAAGAAGGAGGGGAATAAGGAGTAAGTTGAAAAAGGAGAAGAAAAGAGAAAAGGCAAAAAAAAGAACTAAAGCATTGTTGTCTACATAAATAATGGAGTACAATTAAACCTTTTTATAACATCCTCATTTGTTGTAATATATTTTTTGGTTTTATGTCGATTAACTATTTATATATCTATAAACAACATTTAAATTTTATTTAGCTGTTATAACCAAAAATTATCCAAAAATTATAATTTGATTTTCTAAGATTATAAAGATAAGAAGATTATTTTAAATTTAAAATCTCAAAAAATATTTATATTTTTTAATTAGAAATTAAAGATTTTAGTAATGCACACTATTAATAAATATAGTCTTTATAAGATGGAAAAATTTTGTCCAATGAAATTTCTATATTATAGAAGAGCAAGTTTTTCAACATGGCTGCTTAATGTCTTTTCTGAAATAACTAAGGGTAATTTAGACTTTCAACCAATACCACCTATGTGTTTTTAATGCAGCTTACTTATGAGCACGTGTTCATTCAAAATCATATTAGCTTTTCTACTTCGTTTTTGCTCTTCTTGCTTCTTCGCGAATCTCTTTCCTTCTCGTCCTCCGCTGCTCCGTTTGTTATTATCCATGAAGTGCTGCATGTAGGTAACTTCTTTCACTTTGAATTATCATTAAAACTTTTGGGATTTTAACCTAATTTTTGAAATTGGAATTTTAAGAACTCTGATTTCATAGATGTACCAAACAATTGAGAGTGTTGAAGTTCACAGATGAATATTGACGATTGAGTCCGAAACCTCTTCTCTAGCAGAGATTAGATTCCGACACAATCGCCGGTATAATATCTTTCAATTTTCTTTCTTTTTCATATATATTACTTCCAATTTTGAGCTTTTTTCTTTTGCCTTCTTTGGTAGTTTAAAAACTTTGATATTTGTTTGAGAAAAAATGGGGACTTGGAGAAGGACGAGTATGGTAATTTAGGGATTTCAATATTTGTTTGGTGTAGTTTCAGGTGTAATTTCAAATTTCTCCTCTTTAGTGCAGTTTGTGTGTAACCCTCAATTGTAGTTCTCACTTCATGTGAGTTTTGTTTCTTCTTTCTTATTCTTTTGCACTCATTTTTTGGTAATGAAGATATGTATATATTAGTTATCCTATTATTAAGAGGATCGCATAAGAGAAAAATAATAGAAATTTATTTACTGGAAGAAGAGAAGATAACATTCAAACTGCTCCTTCGCCAGGGATGGCACCAACTCCATTGAGTTTGGTTCTTTGTATTTCTATTTTCTTTGTATGTCTTTATGAAATTCGAATATGGTCCATGCTTATTATTCAAAATTTATAGCTTTGCATTTGCAAACAATAATTTTCTCAATTATATCCACGATTTTAAAAAAAATCCTCATTATGGCGAACCTCCTGGTCACTGGGATCATTACCCATATCCTGGCCATTAGAATTTACCATGAAAGACATCTTTTTGCATCATTTACTATGGACTATCCACTTTCTTTAGGTTTAGCTAAATATTGGAAGGAAAACATTAAAAAAATTAAGCAGTTACTAGGGAGAAGCTATTATCTAAATTGGGAAATAGAGAATATAATCATTCCCTGAGACGTTTAAGAATTCTAATCTTTAAGTGACACGGGTGATGAAATCTTGGGAAGTCGATATGAAAGAGTAAAAGACCTGGAAAGCCTCCTCTTTTATATGGATAAGCTGGTATGCCCGAGATTTTTGTCCGGCAACAATGGATCAGAGGTTAACTTTTAAAGCTCGAAGGTCAGTAATTCTCATCAGACCAATAGGAGGAATATTGTGATACTTAATCTGTACTTACTGTGAGCATGTGATTTTCACCACATCCAGAATACTCCTACAAAAATCAAAAATAGATTTTTTTAATTAATTAATTATTATTCGCCATTTTTAGGAATTTTAGTAAATTTTTAATTGTCTACATTTTCTTGCTTGCTTAATTTTTAATTAAATCATGAAAATACCAAAACATCATGCATTACATTTAGGATTTGTTTTTACATTTTAGAATTAAACTAGTAATTATTTATTTTATAAAATTTGAAAATCACGAAAATAGTTCGTTTTTACATTTTCTTATCTTTAATCTTTAATTCTTAGAATTAAGTGTTATTATAATTTTTATAATTAGTTAATTAGCTTAATTTCGCGTTTAGGTAATTTAGGACTTTTAACTATTAGGATTTTTAATTTAAAAATAAAAATAAAAACAAAAAAAATTGAAGATAGAAAAATAAAAGAGAAGAGAAACTCGGATTGGACTTTTAACTAAAAATCAGACAAGCCCAAAATAATTTCTTTTAATAATTGACCGGATCAGCCCAGATTTAACTCCCCAAACCCGGTCCAATTCTCCCTACACCAAACGACGTCGTTTGGTCAAGCTTTGATGTGAACCATTGATCCCAGGCGATCCAACGGCTCACAACTAATTCCCCCAGGCCTATATATATGTCTGAACACCCCCCCACCCCACCCCATTTCATCGTCTTCACAACCTAATTAGAAACCCTAATCGAGCCGCCTCATTTCCATCGACGAAAATATGGCGGCACACCACCCAATCCATCCCAAAATCACACCCTAGGACCACCATCGTCCCCTCACCCCAAATCCCCACTCTGTTTTCGTTAAAACCCCCTAGAACCCTTCCAATTCCAGATCAAAAAATAAACCCTAAAAGTTTCAAAACTTCTGAATCGAAGTTTCTCGAGTCGATTGAAGTCAAGGCGACTTTATCCGTGTGTTCTCAACGAGAACACATTTTGTTTTCATTATTCTCATCTTCTACCACTTTCTTTAGTTTTCTAGTTTTAACTTTCAATTTTGTCAAACAGTTAAGTTTTAGGTTTTATCGTCTGTTTTTCTTTAGTGTTTTGTTGTTTTACTTCCCATTGGGCTTAAATTAATCGAGTCGTCAAGACTCTGTAAAAGGGACTGGTAAATGTGTCTGATTTGAGCTTTAAAAAATCAAAAGCCCTAAAAGAAAAGGGGTTGAATTGGATTCAGTATTGTTTGGAATTGGGTCGACTCGACCCGTTAGGTTTAGAGGGTAAAATCAGTATCGTAAAGGGGTAATTTAGGTAATAGTCAGTAGAGAATTTGTCAGTAACTGACTATGAAGCTTCTGGGAAGTTGCCTCTAAGGACTAAAATGAAAATCTGTTATCAAATGGAGGGTAGCTAAGCTAAACTGAAATTTTGAAAAAGGATTAAAATGTAAAAAAAAAAAAAAAAAAAACTGTCAGTAACAAACTAACAGACTGCCTATAAAGTCATGTGTATTTTGGCATTAAAAAATGACTGGGGAGAATACACGGATTTAGGTAGAGAGATTTTGAGAGTGGAAAAGGGTCTAGCAGATTTCGAGTGCATTTTAGAGTGAAGAAGATATAGAAAAATTCAGAATTCTCAATTAAAATCTTCTTTGAAAAATTCCGTAAAGCTAAAGATGATTAGGAACTGGTTTTGATTTCTGATTTTCTGAATCATTGGGTTCATTATCAATCAAAATCTCTGAAAATGTCTTCTAGTTTTGATGCCGATTCTGTTATTGTTAGACTGCTGCTATTACAGTGTTGATTGCTGCTCCTTTACTTCCTTCCCCTTTCAATATTTAGGTACACAACTCGAATCTTCTTGTTTGTGAAGTCGATTTGAAGAATGAAAATGGAAGAAGAAAGTTTAAAGTTTAGCATGAATTATTTTTTTTTTGTCTTTTTCTTGGAGTAATTTACTGTGTTCTAGTTGTTTAATTGAATTCTGTATTGAATAGATGAACTGCTACTGTATATGATTCAGGATTGTTGTAGAAAGTAACTTGTTTGGTTGAGTAAATAGTGTAGTATAGATTGTATTGGACTGTATGTTACCTGGACTGTTACAGTATATACATCATTTGTCTTGATCAAATGATTAGTTTGCTTAGTCTGATTTCATGTTAGTTTCACACTTCTTAGGCAAATACTATTAATTATTCTAGCGAAATGTGGGTCAAATGATGTTTGTGTTCAGTTAGAAAGTTTAATAGCTCAAAAGATGCATGTTGTCAATGTTTAATGGCAGAAAGTTCATATATAAGTTATGAATCCAAACTGTATTGGATAGATTAAAGAGTATCTAATTGAAGTTTGAATTTTAACACTGTCTGTTAAAACTAGTGAAAAATTGGTTGTAATTTTGAGGGCTAGTTATCCATGTAAACGTTGAGAACACGGCAGCTTGTAGGCAATGCCTTTGTTTGTCTCTGATTCCTTCATGGTATTCCTGGGAATCGAACCCAGGTATAGTGCTTTGGATGTTTGATGCCCTGAAGTTTGGGCTCACAATTGAGCCTGAATGGGAGCAGGTATCATATGGCCTTTTGCGCCTGCCGTTTGAATTTAATACCCCATTCAAATTACGGTTGCTGAATTTCATTTAGGCCGGCCCAATGCATAAAAATCACAAATAGTCTCAGTAGTCTTATAAATATGGTTCTAACAACCTTAGGTTCAAGAAATTCTTTTGATTAATAGAGGTGAGCCATACAAATAACAACGATCACCCATGGCCCTCTTAATAGTTAAATACAAATTTAGAAGCGACTAATTCTTAAATGCTTTAAACTTTCATAGTTTGCTTTTTTTTAGGCGCGATTAATAAACCATTGTGATATGGGTACGGTTCGCGTGATATATTAACAGTGCCAATTTCGGGGGCGCCTTTCATTTAACCCGATTGTAACAACTTCGAGGTGTACCATGCCAGATAAAATCTCAAAATGCATGTCCCTCATTTAATCAATATTTAAATCTTTAGAAAATCGAGGCGTGCTATTCAGCGAATTTCCATGGCCCTCGAAAAGTTAAAAAACGCGTAGTTGCTTTAGGCGCATTATTTTAATAATTCACTTTCCTACACCCGGGCGCATTTATGCGACCCAAATCCAAATCTCAGCGTTAAATAAAATGTGTTACGGATTACGGGTGCATTTATGTGACGTGGTTCATGACATATTTTAAATGACGTTGCAATTTTTTCCTAATAATTAAATAAAAAAACGGTTAAAGATAAATATACCATGGGCTAAAAGCATGTATTAAAATCAGACAATAAGCCGATTATAATCGTTGAGCGACCGTGCTAGAACCACGAAATTTTGAGGGTGCCTAACGCCTTCCCTCAGGTTAATAGAATTTCTTGCTCAGAATTTCTGGTTCGCAGATTTCAGAAGGAAAGTCGAAATTTTCCTCGATTTGGGATTAAAGAATAAACCGGTGACTTGGGACACAAATCAAAATATTCTAAGTGGCGACTCTAAAAATAGTCCCATTTCGAATAATGTCACTTTAATTGGAAAAATTCCCTTATATACTCCTCGGGGGTGCACAAAAGGAGGTGTGACAGCTCTGGCGACTTTGCTAGGGATCGAACCCAGAATCTCTGGTTCAGGGTTCAAGAATTCGAGCTTAGAATAACGGTTATGCTTGGCTTTTATTATCTGATTTTATTACATGTTGAGCCTAATGTGTTAAATGCCGCCTTTTACCGCTTTGATATTATTTGAACTGTATATAAAACTGTTACGAACCCTTCTCTTCTCATCTTCGGGGATGTTCACGCTGGCCGTGACTCCCTATTCTGTTAGTGTCATACCTTAAATAAGAAAGAGGCCGGATAAGTTACAAAGCCGGGCGGCCTTTTGGTGCCTTGTACATAGCCCCCTCCTCGGCTCGAGTTGTCCGCTTGGGTACACAAGTCTAGAATAATACCCAGGTTTTCAGCTTAGAATAACATAACCTCATGCCGGATCCCTAGTAGGAACGTTATTTGCATCATATGCATTTGACTTTTGGGGACTCAACACAGGGGTTGGGTCCGTCTAGGACATGTGACCCCAGAATCAAAGACCATCATGACGCATACTTTACGTGCTACTTGTGCATTTATTTACCTCGGTTTGCATGTTGACCGACTGTTAGAATAGAATTGAAAAAAAATAAAATTGAGGTATGAGAAAATTGAGAGTTGATTACCTGTTTTTCAAAAGACCTGGTGTCGAAAATAAGCCGAAACTCTGCTAAAATTTTGAAAAAAAAAAATAGAAAAAGAAAAATTGAATTCAAAAAAATAAACTTATGTCTTTTCTCCATTTTTATTATGTCGAAATTTTCCGAACTACGAAAGTCTGATTCTCACCGGATGTGAGATACGTAGGCAAACCTCATCGGTTCCGACCCCCAATTTAAAAAAAAAAAGAATATTTTTTTTCTTTTGGGGAATTCAAAAAAAAATGGAGAAAAAAAGAGAAAACAAAAAATTGAAAAAGCGAAAATCGAAAAAGGAATTTTGAAAAAAAAATTGAAGTCCAAAATATTTTGCTTTTCTAAATAAATAAATAAAAACTCTAAAATATTTTCTTTCTTGCTTTTGAAAGCTCAAAAATATTTTTCTTTCTTGCGTTTTGAAAAGATCAAAAATATTTTCTTTCTTTTGTACATAAAAGCTCAAAATATTTTCTTACTTATTCTAAATAAATAAAAAGCTCAAAATATTTTTTTTCTTGCTTTTGTAAATAAAATAAAAGTTCCAAAATATTTTGCTTTTTAAAGACTCCAAAAAAAATACTTTCTTTCTTGATTTTTGATAATAAATAAAAGCTCAGGAATTCGAAATATTTTCCTAAAAAGCCCCTCTTTCAAGAATTATGAGGCAACATCCAAAATCAAAAAATAAAAATTAAAAAAAATATATTTTCTTTCTTCCTTGGAAAAGATAAAACAAATGAAAGATTCAAGCAAAAATAATTTTTTTTACTTTTGAAAATTCCCAAAGTTTGAATCAATTAAATTTTAGAAGTCTTTCTTTCAAAAATAAAAGATCAAAAATAAAAAAAATCAAAGGTCCAGAAATACCCCTTCTTCTTTTTAAGCATTTTTATTTAGAAATTTCGAAAATGAAAATGAAAAGTTGTTATTCTATTTTAATTAGACAATGTCGTCCTCGCATAAATAGCCCAACTATCTCCAAAAGGACGCCGGAAGGTTGTTTTTGCAAAAATAACCACCTATTTCAAGTTTTGGCTACCTAGCAATTACAGCCCTAAAATCTTCCCTTTTGAAGTGCTGAAGGGTCATATTTGCAAAAGTAGCCGTGTTATTTAAAGATTTGCAAAATTGACTCCTTTTGCAAAAATCCACTTGTTTTAAATCAATCACCTTAATTTAAATGTGCAGAATGAGCACGAGTAAAAATTTATCGATGGAGGTCTTGACTAAGATTCCTTTGGAGCTGCATATGTGGTGGAAAGAACTGGGTGAATCAGGACAAGATAAGGTTAAATTGTGCTTGGGTGGTCTCACCGATTTGTTAATGATCAGGCCCAGAGGAAATGTCATAAAAGCTTTGGTTACATTCTGGGATCCAGCTCACAATGTGTTTTGTTTCTCGGACTTTGAGCTCACACCCACTTTGGAAGAAATAGCTGGGTATGTGAAAAAAATGAGACTCCTCTAAGGCACGGGTATCTGGTCGCTCCAAGAGCCGTCACTCCACACAAATTTCTGGATATGCTGAAAATAAGCAGGGGGTCCAATACTCGGATTTGGCAGATGGCTTCTCTACTCCACAGTTCATATATCAGCGGTATGGGCATATAGGGGGTTTCAACAATCCAGAAAGCAGGATTTGCAGTAAAGAAAACCAATTAAAATGGGAAGAGCACAAGTGCTTTGCTTTTATGGTAGTATTTTTGGGTCTTCTAGTGTTCCCCAAAAGACGGAAATATTGATATACGGATAGCTGAGGTCGTCAGCACTCTGCTCACTCAGGCCAAAAGCACCCTCACGCCCATGATAGTATCTGAAATTTTCTGAGCTCTCACAGCTTGTACAGCCGGAGGAGACTTTTTTGAAAAGTGCAACCTTTTGCTACAAATGTGAATGATTGAACATTTATGTCTATCATCCTCAATACATGAGGTACGGGTCGATAGAGAAAAGCTGCATAGAGGAGTTCTACACAAGGGTTGATGGTTTCAGCATACCAGAAGGGGTCGCGGGATGGACATCCCATCTCCGTTCCATGATTGCAGAACAGATAAAATGGATGCTTGGTTGGTTTCCTGTTGATGAGGTCATATACATGCTAGCTACCGGGCCTCACTTCCTCCTGATGGGTCTTAGAAGTATCTAGCCTTATGCCCCATCTCGAGTTTTGAGACAATTGGGCAGATGCCAAATAGTGCCCAAAGATGAAGACCTTAGCCGCCACGTAATTGAGATCCGTGCTAGTAGACAGTTTCCTGAAAAGGTAGTTCGCCAAATCTGGAGTGAATGTCAATATTTGTCAGCAAATATTTGTGTGCGTGATCTGTCCCGAGGTGAAGTCTCACCCGGCTATCTTGCTTGGTACAGAAAGAAAGTCAAGTCTGGAAGGCCGGCCAAAAGACCCCATCTTCAAGAATTCGTCGAGGCGTCACAAGCACAGTGGGATTGGTTGGCCAGAGAAAATGAATACCGGGCTACCATAAGCAAGCTGGAAAAGCAAGTCCGGGACCTTCAATTTGAAAATGGTTTGCAAGCCGCTGCGGATGAGGGTGAAAAGAAAAAGCTAACTCAAGAAAATGAAGCCCTCAAAGCTTAAATCGAGCAAATGAAAATAGCTGCTAGAAACCAGAAAAGAAGCCAAGCGAATGGAAAGCTTATAAGCCAATCCCTGGATTTCCCGAGCTTTTTCCCAGGGCAAGTGGGACTTCCAACATCCCCATAAGCTATCCATTGGGATACCCTACCATTGCTGCTAACTTTGTGGGAACACCTTCTGAGGATCGCCCCCAGGTGTCAGTTTCAGGTGCAGCTTCAAACATACTTACCGCGCCACCTTGCTCAGCTACGGCACAACCTACTTTGCCTAGGCCTAACTTCAATCCCTCCCCTTTCACCTATCAAGTACTGCCTTTCCCAATGGAATCAGCCCAGTTCGCTGCTAGTGCTTATCCTCAGCTGCCTAGGTACGAGTTTACCTTAGGGCAAGAGAAAAATGCAAAAACCCTTGAGCAAGAAGAGATCACAAGAAAGATGAGAAGCCTGGAACAGAGTCTCAAAAACATACAGGGTTTGAGCGGACAGAAAAGTGTGTCATACGCCGACTTGTGTATGTTCCCTCACATACATCTACCATTGGGTTTTAAAACCTCAAAGTTTGAGAAATATGACGGACATGGGGATCCCATTGCCCATCTCAAAAGATATTGCAACCAACTGCGGGGAGCAGGTGGAAAGGAAGAACTCCTCATGGCCTACTTTGGTGAGAGTTTGGTCGGCATTGCTTCTGAGTGGTACATGGACCAAGATATATCTCGCTGGCATACCTGGGATGACTTGGCAAGGGATTTTGTCAGGCAGTTTCAGTATAACATTGACATTGCTCCCGACAGAAATTCATTGGCAAATTTAAAGAAGAAATCCTCTGAAAGCTTCCAGGAGTACGCCGTCAAGTGGCGCGAGCAAGCGTCAAATGTGAAACCTCCAATGGATGAGATTGAAATGGTCACAGTCTTCCTCCAAGCTCAAGAAGCCGATTATTACCAAAACATGTCTGCAATGGGGAAGCCTTTCACCAAGGCCATCAAAATTGGTGAAATGGTTGAGAATGGTTTGAAAACAGGGCGGATCTTGAGTCAATCTGCCATAAGAGCTACCTCCCAAGCCATCCAAGGCGGGTCTGGAGGATTAGCAAATCGAAAGAAAAAAGAAGAATCATTGATGGCAACTTCAAGTGCAAGAAAACCCCCTCCACCCAGACCTCTTTTCTCTGAGAGAACCCCACAACACTACTACCCTCACAAAGATATAGCCTACGCTCCTTAGCCGTATGCAGTGATGAATGCCCAGCCATATGTCAGGCCACAACAACAATTCAATCAAAACAGAGCTCCACCTCCCAGAAATCAACCTTCTTACCAAGCCTACTACAATCGCCGACCTCTACAGAACAATTTTCGTGCCCGGGAATCGCCAATGGAAACAAACTTCACACTTATTGGCGTGTCATATTCTAGTTTGTTCCTAAAATTAGTTCAAATGGGTTTGCTACAACCTGTACCCCCAAATAGGCAAAACCTCGAGTCACCCTCTTACCAACGAGGCACCCGGTGTGCATATCACTCAGGGGTGGAGGGGCATGATATAGAAAATTGCTGGACTTTGAAAAGAGTTGTGGAAGATTTGATAAAACAAAAAAGAATAGTGCTGAGGGACGAAGATATTCCCAATATAACTAACAATCCACTACCGGCTCACAACGATGGGCCGGTCATCGAAATGATTTGTGAAGATAGGGAGTTCGATCCAGCCCTGAAGGACATCATTGCCATAGCTGACATAGAAAAGAAGCCAAAAGTTGTCCCAAAACAAGACAAAGCAGAGAAAAAGAGCAAAACTGTCCCTCAGAAGGCTGGAGAGAAAGTGAAAGTTGAAACCGGGGCAGCGCGTCCAAAGATATCGTTCTTTATGTCCCTCGAGGTCGCAAAAAAGAACAAATGCCATTGAGTCCTCCTAAGAGGTTTGAATTAAACAAGCAAGCTCAAATATATGTGTCAGAATGGACCTATGTGGTGCGGGGACCGGTATTTCCACCAAGGCTGAATGAGCCCGTGGTTATCAGTCGCGCACCATAAGGGCCCATGACAGACCCCACGCTGTGCCATGGAACAACAACAAGTCGGTGGTGACGTACAAAGGCAAAGAGATCTCAGGGGAAATTCAGGAAGATAACCCGGCTGGGAGGTATCTCAATCTGGAGGAAGTAAATAATGCCACAAAGAAGCGCTTCCCATCTAAGAAACCAGTAGGCCCCGAAAAAGCGGATGCATTCTTTTAGAAAATAAAAATGGCAGACTATGAAGTAATTGATCAACTTCGAAAGTTTCCCGCTCAAGTCTCTCTTTTATCTCTGCTGATGAGCTCAACTGAGCATCAAAAAGTGTTAATCAAAACTCTTAATGAAGCATATGTGCTCATCGAAACTACTGTGGAACAATTGGAGAGAATGACAGAAAGGTTTTTCGCAATCAATCAAATTTCCTTCAGGAAGAATGATTTGCCCCCGGAAGGGGCCCCACACAATAAAGCCCTTCACCTGAAAGTTAAATGCGAAGGGTATTACGTGAAAAGAGTCATGCTGGGCGGCGCTTATGAGGAGATATCTGCCTACTCTCAACCTTGCAACGTATGGAAATCTGCACTAAGAGAATCAGACCCAACAATGTGTGTGTGTGTGCTTTCGACGGCATAAAGAGGGATACAATTGGAGAAATTGACTTAGTCCTGACTATTGGTCTAGTCGACTTCGGAGTGACCTTCCAGGTTCTGGACATGGATACTTCCTATAATTTTCACTTAGGAAGGCCGTGGATTCACGCGGCAGGAGCCGTGCCTTCTACTCTCCACCAGATGGTGAAATTTGAGCATGAAAATCAGGAGATTGTGGTTTATGGAGAAGATGAGCAATCAATTTATCAGGATCTGTCAGTCCCATGTCTTGAAGCAAGGGAAGGAAGTGAACACATAGTCTATCAAGCCTTTGAAATTGTGGTCGCGGACCAATGCGAAGAAGGAAACCCTTGCCCTCAACCCTTCCTTTCAAACGCATCAATCATGGTAGCCAAATAAATGATCAGACATGGTTACCAACCTGGGAAAGGGCTCGGGAAATCATTGCAAGGAACAGCTGAACCAATCACCTTGACTGCCAGCAAGGAGTTCTTTGGGGTAGGCTTCCGACCCACGCCAGCTGATGTAAAATGGGCAAAGAAAAGAAAGAATGATGGTTGGGTCTTACCTCAGTCGGTTCTGCAGCTGTATCAAGCGTTTGTCAAGCCTAAGTACAGTGAAGAGGGAAGATTGAAGCCTTTACGGCTGAAGAAATTGAAGAAATTTGTGGGGCTATGAAGCAGATGCTGTATGAAACCCACATGGTCCAGCCAGGGGAAGGCTCAAGCACTGCTGAGGTGCTATACATGGGACCCAATGCCAAGCTACAAAATTGGAAGGTTACGCCATTTCCAATCAGGCGGGAGTCCCGGTAGACCTGTCCTGCCACTTTCTCTGCATCACGAGTTATTCAAGGGTGTAACTCGGATGTTTTTCTTTAGTTTCTTGTCCTTAGTTTCTTGTCCTTAGTTTCTTGTCTTTTTAATTCCCAGTGTAAACCCTTTTATCTTCAAAATTCAATGAAATGAAATCAATATTTCATCATTCATCTCTCTATCCCTTCTGATTTTTTATTTTATTTTTCTTTCTTCTTTTCAGTTCTAATAATGCAGCTTTAAATAACATGACATGCTTGCAGACTTCATGCCCAGATCCAAACATGCTGTCTAACTGTGAAGTAATGAACCAAGAACCGGAATATGATGAAGAAGAGGCTTTTAAGGAAATAAACTGAGAATTGGAACAATTTGAGAATAAACCTAAGCCGAATTTAAATGATACTGAGCCGGTTAATTTGGGTAGTTCTGAAGAAGTCAGAGAAACCAAGATAAGCATTCACATAGATGAGAAAACCCGAGATGCATTAATCCAACTTTTGTTTGAGTTCAAAGATGTGTTTGCTTGGTCGTATGATGACATGCCAGGACTCAGTGTTGATATGGTGGTTCATAAGTTGCTAACTTACCCTGATTATCCCCCTGTCCAGCAAAAGCAAAGAAAGTTTAAAACTGATATCAGTGACAAGATCAAAGAAGAGGTCACAAAACAGCTGAAAGCAGGAGTGATCCGGGTAGTTCGATACACCACATGGTTAGCCAATGTAGTCCCAGTACCAAAGAAAGATGGAAAACTCGAGTGTGTGTGGATTACAGAGATCTAAACAAAGCAAGTCCCAAGGATAATTTCCCTTTGCCAAACATCCATATCCTTGTTGATAATTGTGCCAAACATGAGATACAATCCTTTGTGTATTGTTATTCGGGATATCACCAGGTGTTGATGGATGAAGAAGATGCTGAAAAGACAGCCTTTACCACACCTTGGGGCACGTACTGTTACAGGGTCACGCCATTCGGATTGAAGAACGCCAGGGCAACCTACATGAGGGCCATGACTACCATTTTTCATTACATGATGCATCAAGAGATAGAGGTGTACGTGGATGATGTGATTATCAAATCTAAGACTAAGGAAGATCATGCTCGAGATCTGAGGAAATTCTTTGAGCGGCTGCGCAAATATGATCTGAAGCTAAACCCAGCCAAATGTGCATTTGGAGTCCCAGCCGGCAAGCTCTTGGGATTCATAGTCAGTCGAAAAGGCATTGAGCTAGATCCAACAAACATAAAGTCTATTCGGGATCTACCCCCTCCAAGAACCAAGAAAGATGTTATGAGTTTGTTGGGAAGATTGAACTGCATCAGCCGGTTCATCACTCAGTTGACTTTCACATGTGAACCCATATTCAAGTTGTTAAAGAAAGATGCGCCAATCAAATGGACGAACGAGTGCCAAGAGGCTTTTAATAAAATCAAAAAGTATCTGTCGAATCCGCCAGTGTTGGTCCCACCTGAGCTAGGGAGACCTCTGTTCTTGTATCTGACAGTCTTGGAAAATTCTTTCCGGCTATGTCCTTGGGCAACATGATGTGACCGGAAAGAGAGAACATGCCATTTACTATCTGAGCAAGAAATTCACCAGTTATGAAGCCAAGTACACTTTGTTGGAAAGAACTTGCTACGCTTTAACTTGGGTCGCCCAAAAGTTGAGGCATTATTTGCTAGCATACACCACCTACCTCATAACCAGGTTGGATCCTTTAAAGTACATATTCCAAAAGCCAATGCCCACAGGTATGTTAGCAAAGTGGCAGATCCTGCTCACAGAATTTGACATAGTCTATGTCACTCGCACGGCAATGAAAGCCCAGGCGTTAGCAGATCATCTGGCTGAAAATGCGGTCGATGATGAGTACCAACCTTTGAACACTTACTTCCCGGACAAGGAGGTAAATTCAATTGAGGCAATATCCGAAGACACCAATGCTTGCAAAATGTTCTTCGATGGAGCAGTAAACGCAAAAGGTGTTGGAATTGGGGCAATCTTGATCTCACCTGATGGTCAGCAGTGTCCGGCCACAGCTAGGCTTCGGTTTTTCTGCACAAACAACACTGCCGAGTATGAAGCCTGCATTATGGGTATGAACATGGCAATCGCCCAAGATGTCGAAAAACTGTTAATCATGGGAGAATCGGACCTGATTATCCGACAAGCTCAAGGAGAATGGGAGACCCGAGATGTCAAGCTTACTCCTTATAGGAAACATGTGGAAGATCTGAGCAGACGATTCAAGTCAATAGAGTTCAGGTACATCCCACGTTGTCACAACGAATTAGCTGATGCACTTGCTACTTTGGCCTCGATGCTGCCATACCCAGGCAATGACCACATTGATCCTTTGGAGATCCAAATCCGTGAAAGGCATGGCTATTGTAATTCGATTGAAGCAGAACCAAGTGTTCAATCATGGTATCATGACATCAAGAGGTTTCTGAAAACTAAAGAATACCCGGAACAAGCCAGCGGAGACCAAAAGAGAACCATTAGACGGCATGCAAGTGGTTTCTTTTTGAGCGGTAATATCTTATACAAAAGGACTCCGGATCTCAACTTGTTAAGATGTGTTGATAAGAGGCCGGAAGAATCATGCATGAAGTGCATGCAGGAGTGTGCGGACCCCACATGAATGGGTATGTCTTGTCAAAGAAAATCCTCCGAGCAGGCTATTACTGGATGACCATGGAAAAAGACTGCTTCAGTTTTGTTCGGAAATGTCATCAGTGTCAGGTGCACGGCGATTTGATTCATGCACCTCCCACAGAACTACATCCCATGTCATCACCTTGGCCATTTGTTGCTTGGGGCATGGACGTCATTGGGCCGATCGAGCCAAAAGCCTCAAACGGGCATAGATTCATATTAGTCGCCATCGACTACTTCACGAAATGGGTTGAAGCAATTACCCTCAAATCTGTTACCAAGAAAGCTGTGGTAGATTTTGTGCATTCCAATCTTATCTGCCGTTTTGGTATCCCTGCGACCATCATCACAGATAATGCTGTAAACCTAAATAGTCATTTGATGAGAGAAATATGCGAACAATTCAAGATAACGCATAGGAACTCTACTCCATATCGGCCTAAAGCCAATGGTGCCGTGGAAGCAGCAAACAAGAACATCAAAAAGATTTTGAGGAAAATGATTCATAGCTCTAGGCAGTGGCATGAAAAGTTGCCGTTTGCATTGTTAGGGTACCGCACTACTGTGCGCACATCGATCGGAGCAACCCCATATCTTTTAGTTTATGGCACTGAAGCCGTAATACCTGCGGAAGTTGAAATTCCTTCTCTCCGAATCATTGTTGAAGCTGAAATTGAAGACAGTGAGTGGGTCAAAATCCGTCTGGAACAGTTAACCCTGATTGATGAAAAGCGAATAGCCGCAATCTGCCACAGGAAGTTGTACCAACAAAGAATGGCCCGTGCCTATAACAAGAATGTACGGCCCAGAAATTTTGAAGTGGGGCAACTCGTTTTAAGGCGTATTCTTCCCCATCATCAGGAAGCAAAAGGAAATAGCTCCTAATTGGAAAGGCCCATATATCATCAGAAAGATACTGCCGAGAGGAGCATTGTACCTGGGAGATATTGAAGGAAATGATCCCGAAGCAGCAGCGAATGCGGAAGCAATCAAAAGGTACTATGTGTAATCTTTATGCAATGACAACATTATCCGATTGGGATGACGAAGGCTTTCATTCTCGCTACCCCAAACACTCCAATCCTTTGCTAACCCTTTGAGCCGATTATTCTTCTTTGATTACGTGGAACTCGAAAGCATCAGTGGAAAGTTTAGTTGAAAGACAAGAAAAGAAAGATCCAAAAAAAAAAAAAAAACAAAAATCCAAAAACAAATGTAGCCTGAACTACGTCTGACTTGATTCCGAAAGGATACCTAGGCAGCCTCTCCCTGAGGTTCAGTCACACCAAAATAAAAATTCAAGTTTCCCCAAAAGTGAAACTGGGACAGATGTTATAACGGTTCGGCGGTGTTTCGCCTGAAATGTTTCAAAGTTGTAATTCAATCAAAACTCTCTTTACCAAACCCTGTTCACGTCCTTCCGATCAATCAGCGAAAGGTTCCAAAATCAGAGAATACATTCAAAATGAGAGAAATAAAATGAGAGAGTCTTATTGGTGGAAACCCACACGGGCACCGTAAGATGATGTAAGCAGAGAAACTAAAAATGAGAGAGTCTTGTTAATGAAAACTCGCAAAGAGCACTGCAAGGCGACAGTGAGAAGAGAAATGAGAGAGGTCAATTAGCGAAAACCCGCAAAGGGCGCCGTTGATCGAGAAGCAAGAATCTTCACCACTATTGATACTGAAAGAGTCCTGGCAAGGTTTCTCGGTTTCAGAACACAGATCATGATGGGTGTATGAGAAGTTGGATAGTTGCACAAATCGGGTATCTAGTCCAAGAAGCATGTCATGCCTATGTGAAGTCTGCATGCACCCCAGATAAGTCCTTCTTTCTTCCCCGAAAGGGACACTTCTCTAAACTCATTCTCTTGCTCTTGGTTTACTTTTCTTTGAATCCCTTTCGGTCTAACTCTATTTCCGAAATTAATACAAAGAAAAGGTGTCAAGATTGGTTTTACAGGGTCTGGCTTAATAAAAGTCAGATCCAAGGAAAGTACCAGCCTCAGCGAGTGCATCGAGTCGACCCCGACTGGCCATGATGGCTGATGCTCTGAAACCCAAAGTTGTGTAAAATGAAAAGAAATCCAAAGGCAAAAGCCCTAGAGGCAAGAAAAAGCGAAAAGATCAAAGCCCATACGGGTAAGCCGTCACATAAATTTACGGAAAGCTGAATCCCTCGGTTCAAGAAAGAGACCAACCTTCAGAAAACCAAGCAAGAAGCGGAGATTCTTACCAAAAATTGGGCCAGGATCGAGTGATCAGAATCATCAAGGCCACAAAACCAATCACCGTTTCAAACTAACAATTGATCTTTGTTTGAAAACAGGAAATTGGTGCCATCCAAGGCAACCTTGCAAGAAGCAGGTGCAACCAGAAAGAAACTGCACAAAGGCTAAAAAGCAGCTCTGCAGCAATAATTAGAGGGAAGTCTCTTTCAAACTCTTTCCTGCATTATTTTCACTAAAAAAAAAGAGAGAAAAAAAGAAGAAAAAAGAAAAAACCTATGGTAGCGTAGAGCCTCCAACCTCTTTGGCATAACCCAAAGACCTTTGTTTTTCTTTTACCCCAGCATAACCCGTGGAACCCTTTGGCATAACCCAAATACCTTTGTTTTTCTTTTATCCCCGGCATAACCCGCGGACCTCTTTGGTGTAACTCAAAAGCCTTTATTTTTCTCTTATCCCCGGCATAACCCGCAGACCTCTTTGGCATAACCTAAAGACCTTCATTTTTCTTTTAATCCCTGGCATAACCCGCGGACCTCTTTGGCATAACCCAAAGACCTTTGTTTCCTCTTATCCCCGGCATAACCCGCGAACCTTTTTGGCATAACCTAAAGACCTTTATTTTTCTTTTATCTTTGTTCTTTTTTTATCCCCGGCATAACCCGCGGACCTCTTTGGCATAACCCAAGGACCCTTTATTTTTCTTTTACCCTGGCATAACCCAGAGACCCTTTTTCTTTTCCCCAGTAGAATCGCCCGATAACATCCTCGGCATAACCCGAGAACCCTTCCTTTTCTAGCATAACCCGGTTGGCTTCTCAGCAAACCTGGCAATCCTTCCTTTATTTAACTATTTTCAATAGAGAAATAGTTTAGCTTTTAGTTACAAATAACTCACGAAATTTTCCTAGTGAAACTAGGCAGGAACATTTTGTTCGTTTGTTGATTTTGGTGTCTGAGTAGGTTTTCCTCGAGGCACAGGGTTCGAGATGACCAAAAGAATGAGTCTCAATCTAGAATAAAGAAAAGAATAAAAGAATAAAAAAGAAGTAAATTCAAATGCTGCAATGGACAAGGATGCGGTCTGCTCAAAAATTTGATTGAAGTCATAAGCTTCGCATGTTCCGCCTTGATCCAAAAGCTGAAGAAAGAACCAGCACCTACAACTGACGAGCATCAAGATTCATATCGGAGTCCGCCTCGAGAACCAGCTAAGACTCAAGATCAAGCTTCAAGAGATTTATAGATAGGAATCTTGTAACTCATAGCTAATAGACGTAGCTAGCTTAGCTTTTTATCTTCCATTTTGGTGTAATAAGGAGCGCAGTAAGCAGTAACAGCAGCAGCAACAGTGAAAATCACAGCTTCTTATTAGTCCCAGCTACCAAAACTTCCAGAACTACACTGACCTAATTCCTTTGTAGCCAAGGATATGTAGGCAACCTTTGAAGCAAGGTTCGATCAGACTCTTTTAAAAAAATGCTTCTCATGGAGTCTCGGATAGGCAAAAATCCTGCAGAATTGTTCATTTTATCTTTGCCCGAAAACCTTTCGTGTCTCCGAGCAAAGAGGGGCAGCTGTGAACATGTGATTTTTGCCACACCCAGAATACTCATATAAAAATCAAAAATAGATTTTTTTAATTAATTAATTATTATTCGCCATTTTTATGAATTTTAGTAGATTTTTAATTGTCTACATTTTCTTGCTTGTTTAATTTTTAATTAAATCATGAAAATACCAAAACATCATGCATTGCATTTAGGATTTGTTTTTACATTTTAGAATTAAATTAGTAATTATTTGTTTTATAAAATCTGAAAATCACGAAAGTAGTTCAGTTTTACATTTTCTTATCTTTAATCTTTAATTCTTAGAATTAAGTGTTATTATAATTTTTATAATTAGTTAATTAGCTTAATTTCACGTTTAGGTAACTTAGGAATTTTAACTATTAGGATTTTTAATTTAAAAATAACAAGAAAATTAAAAACAAAAGAAATTGAAGATAGAAAAATAAAAGAGAAGGGATACTTGGATTGGGCTTTTAACTAAAAATCAGACAAGCCCAAAATAATTTCTTTTAATAATTGACCGGATCAGCCCATATTTAACTCCCCAAACCCGGTCCAATTCCCCCTACACCCAAACGATGCCGTTTGGTCAAGCTTTGATCTGAACAGTTGATCCCAAGCGATCTAACGGCTCGCAACTAATTCCCCCGGGCCTATATATATGTCCGAACACACCCCCTACCCCATTTCATCGTCTTCACAACCTAACTAGAAACCCTAATCGAGCCGCCTCAGTTCCATCGACGAAAACATGGCTGCACACCACCTAATCCGTCCCCAAATCAACCCAAAATCACACCCTAGGACCACCATCGTCCCCTCACCCCAATTCCCCACTCTGTTTTCGTCAAAACCCCCTAGAACCCTTTCAATTCCAGATCTAAAAATAAACCCTAAAAGTTTCAAAACTTCTAAATCGAAGTTTCTCGAGTTGATTGAAATCAAGGTTGACTTTATCCATGTGTTCTCAACGAGAACACACGGTTAAGGTCAAGCTTAGCTAAAAATCAAGGTTTTGAAGATTTTTAAGCCCACTGGTCCAAGGTATTTCCTCATTTTTTATTTTTCATTTTTTTGTTTTTGTTTCATTTTGTTTTCATTATTCTCATCGTCAACCCCTTTCTTTAGTTTTCTAGTTTTAACTTTCAATTTTGTCAAACAGTCCGTGTTTGCATGTTAAGTTTTAGGTTTTATCGTCTATTTTTCTTTAGTGTTTTGTTGTTTTACTTTCCGTTGGGCTTAAATTAATCGAGTCGTCAAGACTCTGTAAAAGGGAACGGAAGCCGTAAAAGAAAAGGGGTTGAATTGGATTCAGTAGTGTTTGGAATTGGGTCGACTCGACCCGTTAGGTTTAGAGGGTAAAATCAGTGTCGTAAATGGGTAATTTAGGTAATAGTCAGTAGAGAATCTGTCAGTAACTGACTATGAAGCTTCTGGGAAGTTGCCTCTAAGGACTAAAATGAAAATCTGTTATCAAATGGAGAGTAGGTAAGCTAAACTGAAATTTTGAAAAAGGATTAAAATGTAAAAAAAAAAAAAAATCTGTCAGTAACAAACTAACAGACTGCCCATAAAGGCATGTGTATTTTGGCATTAAAAAATGACTAGGGGAATACACGAATTTAGGTAGAGAGATTTTGAGAGTGGAAAAGGGTCTAGCAGATTTCGAGTGAATTTTAGAGTGAAGAAGATATAGAAAAATTCAGAATTTCTCAATTAAAATCTTCTTTGAAAAATTTCATAAAGCTAAAGATGATTAGGAACTGGTTTTGATTTTTGATTTTCTGATTCATTGGGTTCATTGTCAATCAAAATCTCTGAAAATGTCTTCTGGTTTTGATGCCGATTCTGTTATTGTTAGACTGCTGCTGTTACAGTGTTGATTGCTGCTCCTTTACTTCCTTCCCCTTTCAATATTCAGGTACACAACTCGAATCTCATTGTTTGTGAAGTCGATTTGAAGAATGAAAATGGAAGAAGAAAGTCTAAAGTTTAGCATGAATTTTTTTTTTTTTGTCTTTTTCTTGGAGTAATTTACTGTGTTCTAGTTGTTTAATTGAATTCTGTATTGAATAGATGAACTGCTACTGTATATGATTCAGGATTGTTGTAGAAAGTAACTTGTTTGGTTGAGTAAATAGTGTAGTATAGATTGTATTGGACTGTATGTTACCTGGACTGTTACAGTATATACAACATTTGTCTTGATCAAATGATTAGTTTGCTTAGTCTGATTTCATGTTAGTTTCACACTCCTTAGGCAAATACTATTAATTATTCTAGCGAAATATGGGTCAAATGATGTTTGTGTTCATTTAGAAAGTTTAATAGCTCAAAAGATTCATGTTGTTAATGTTTAATGGCAGAAAGTTCATATATAAGTTATGAATCCAAACTGTATTGGATAGATTAAAGAGTGTCTAATTGAAGTTTGAATTTCAACACTGTCTGTTAAAACTAGTGAAAAATTGATTGTAATTTTGAGGGCTAGTTATCCATGTAAACGTTAAGACCACGGCAGTTTGTAGGCAATGCCTTTGTTTGTCTCTGATTCCTTCGTGGTATTCCTAGGAGTCGAACCCAGGTATAGTGCTTTGGATGTTTGATGCCCTGAAGTTTGGGCTCACAATTGAGCCTGAATGGGAGCAGGTACCATTTGGCCTTTTGGGCCTGCCGTTTGAATTTAATACCCCATTCAAATTACGGTTGGTGAATTTCATTTGGGCTGGCCCAATGCATAAAAACCATAAACAGTCTCAGTAGTCATATAAATATGATTCTAACAACTTTAGGTTCAGGAAATTCTTTTAATTAATAGAGGTGAACCATACAAATAACAACGATCACCCATGGCCCTCTTAATAGTTAAATAAAAATTTAGAAGTGACTAATTCTTTAACCCGATTGTAACAACTTCGAATAATAGAAGCTTTTTTTTTGGAAATAATTCGAGGTGCGCCGTGCCGGATAAAATCTCAAAATGCATGGCCCTCATTTAATCAATATTAAAATCTTTAGAAAATCGAGGCATGCTATTCAGTGAATTTTCATGGCCCTCGAAAAGTTAAAAACGCGTAGTTGCTTTAGGCGCGTTATTTTAATAATTCACTTTCCTAAACCCGGTGGGCATTTATGCGATCCAAATCCAAATCTCAACGTTAAATAAAATGTGTTACGGATTACGGGTGCATTTATGTGACGTGGTTCATGACATATTTTAAATGACATTGCAATTTTTTCCTAATAATTAAACCAAAAAAAACGGTTAAAGTTAAATATAACATAGGCTAAAAACATGTATTAAAATCAGATAATAAGCCGATTACCGTGCTAGAACCACGAAATTTCGAGGGTGCCTAACACCTTCCCTCGGGCTAACAGAATTCCTTACTCAAAATTTCTGGTTCGCAGACTTCACAAGGAAAGCCGAAATTTTCCTCGATTTGGGATTAAAAAATAAACCGGTGACTTGGGACACCAATCAAAATATTCCAAGTGGCATCTCTAAAAATAATCCCATTTCGAATAATGTCACTTTAATTGGAAAAGCTCTCCTATATACTCTTCGGGGGTGTACAAAAGGAGAGATGTCACACTTACATTACTCAGACTAGAGCATTGCTTCTGCTAAATTATGGAACAACTATGAGGTCCTCGATCTTTCCTGGCGTCTAGAATGAAGGTCCTTTGATTTACTCTTGAGATCACAATGTTGTATGTCATTTACCATGCGTCAAAATAGGCACATCTTTGCAAAAAAACTGAATTTGGCTTAGTGCTTATATATTAAAAGAATTAAACCGCTAGGTTTTTTTAAATAAAAGATTGTACAAGCAACTCTTATAATTATTTGCAAAACTAAAAGTTTTCAACTAATACGAGCTTTAAGCTATATAATTCTGCTTTCAAGCTACCATTTTGCTATTTGGCATATATTCTTGATTTTGTTTTTCTTCACACTGCATTACTATTGAGTGTAATATTTCTCATTGCTTTTCTTCACTATTTTTCTGCGAGTAAGAGTTCTACTAATAATAAAGTTGGTGCTTTACATTTACATGCAAGATGTTTGGTCATGATGGAGATCACTCAATTTAGCTTTTCCAGTCTCCTATTGGGTATTTATCGAAGATCATATCGGATTTTCATTCTTATGAGTAAGTTTTCATATTTTGTATGAATTTTCGTGGCATTGAACTTAGAAGTCAAACAATAACCTCTATTCATTACTACTTTGTTCATCATACCTGTGTGCTTGAAGTGCTATTCTTTTGGTTTCTATTATATCGATGTTTACTAAAAATTGTTGGTTAGATGTTAGAAACCAATTGGTTTGGAAGTAAAGGTATCTGGTAGAGTTGCTTTTGACTTTCTGCTTTTAACTGAATTTTTATGTTTTTGTTTGTTTCTAGTGGTTTATGCCTCTTTATACATGCATAACTCATTTCAGCCATAAAGTAATGGTGGTTAAAATTCCATTTAGAAAAAGTGAAAAGTTTACCACGGAATTGCCTCTTATTCCTTGCTGTTTTATGGGAAAATTGGAAGAGTAAAAAAAATCAATTATTTGGAGGAGGAAAAAAAAGCTGAAAGCATCCCGTTTCTAATTTTTTAAGTTTGTTGAAATTTGCTAGATTTATCAGTCACAAAGTGGCCACGCTTCCTATAAGCTTTTCTTTTTTCTTTTTACCTTTGTGGTTAACTTTTCATGTAGAAGAAATGAAGCATTGTGCTGATCGTTTGAGAATCTTATTTTGAATGATACTACTGAAAAAAATAAAGAGACATATGGTTCGTTTTGGGAAAATTGTGAAAGAAACCTTGCCTATTCCACTGGGATTTTGGGTTGAGGAACGAATTTGCTGTTTATTTGCTATGCAATAATCAACGAGCAGCTGGAAGAGTTTCAAGTTGATCCTTTAGCCAGTGATATTATTGTACAATAACTTTATTAAACCTTGAGTTTAAGGAATGACCGTACTTTCTACATGAAAGAGGCATGTCAATGCATTTTTTCTTATCAAAAATAAAAGAAGCATGATCAAATATCTTTAAAGCTAATGTCAACAATAACTATAATTCCTATTAGCTTCTTAAAAGCAAAAAATAAAAGAAACATAATTCCAATTAACCTGTTACGATGCCGAGTATAATAAAAATACAGCAAAGCTGAGGAAATTTGCCTTAGTGGGTTTGATTTTTACGACACGAAATGCTTTTACTTGCAAATCAAACAATGTGTGTGACGACCCGGTAAATTGTCTCATGGGTTTACTGTTCCGTCTTCCCTAATTTCTGTATCATTATGCCTCGTTATCAGTGTTTTAGGTAGTTAAGTTGAGTAAGTTGCGTTCGAAGTGAAATCGGTAAGAAATGAGACACTTAGTCTCTTTCAAGGAGGCTTAAGTTGTAAAAGTCAACTGGATGTTGACTTATGAGTTAGAAGGCTCGGATGTGAATTCCGATGATTCGGTTAGTTTCGGGAGATGATTTATGACTTAGGAGTGTGATCGGAATTAGTTTTGGAGATTCCGTGTAGAATTAGGCTTGAATTGATGAAGTTAGAATTTTGGCGATTTCCGGTTGATAGGCGAGATTTTGATCCGAGGGTTGGAATGGAATTCCGAAAGTTGCTGTAGCTTCGATATATGATTTATGACTTGTGTGCAAAATTTCAGGTCATTCGGACGTGGTTTGGTTGGGTTTAGATCAAAATAGCGACTTAGAGGATTTTGAAAACCTTAGGCTTGAATCCAACGTGAATTGGTGTTGATAAGTTGTTTTGAACGTTCCGAAGGTTGGAACAAGTTTGAATAATGTTATGGGACATGTTGGCGTGTCTGGTTGAAGTCCCGAGGGCCTCGAATGGATTTTGGATGGTTGATGGAGTTTAACTTTGGCATTTCAAGAATGTGTCGATGTCGTCTCTTCAAGAATAAGTGGTATAATATTATGCAAATGGGCTCCAAATTCAGTTTTAATTAAAGCATTAGATCCGTATCGAAATTTCGGAGTCATAGCAAAAAGAATCGTCCAATTCGGACATCGTATGAGAAAGTTATGCCTATTTTTGTGTCAAGGAAAAATCTGCAGAAATGTCAGAAATGCGAACCGCAAAACGTGAAATGCGAACCGCAAACCCGAAATGCGAACCGCATTTTTGACATAGAGATCGCAAACTGAGACAGAACTTGGGGCGAGGTTTGCAACAAAAAATGCGAACCGCAAACCTGAAATGCGAAACGCATTTTTGACATAGAGATTTGCATATATGGCCTGACAGGGGTGTTTTAACTCGATTTTTGATACTTTATAAATAGAACTCAGTGCCCATTTTGTTCTACAAGAACCATTTTCGTTACCCATGAAGAGGAACACCTCCAAACACCATAGAATCACAACAAATCAACTTCAAAACCATATCCAAAGGAGATTTTCTTGTGTGGATTCTTAGAGAAGGGGGTTTGACCATTCTAAACACATTTGGAGCTAGAGAGCTCGGATTGAAACAAGTTTTGAAGCAATTCTTGGAGGGTTTCCAAGAGAAACATCGGGGTAAGTGTTCCTAACTCAATTCTGAAGGAATTACCTTAGATTATAGCTGTTTTTAGCATTTTACTGGTATTTTGAGTTGGAAAAATGGTGGAAACCCTAAAGCTTAGATTTGAGAGTTGGAGGTCGATCCGATGTCGGAATTCGACAAATTTTATATGGTTGAAATCGTGAGGAGATAAGGAACCCGTTGAAGTGATAATTTCTGAATTTTGAGACGTGGGCCCGGGACTCGAGTTTTGCTAATTTCGGGATTTCTTAGTATATTTGATTGTTTTCGCGTGGGCTTTGTTCCCTCAACGTATTGTGACGTAATTGTTCTAAAATTGTATAGATTCGACGCACGTGGAGGCCAATTCAAAGGGCAAAGGCGTCGCGGGCAAAGGATTTAGCCGGTTTGAGGTGAGTAATATTTGTAAATGATGTCCTGAGGGTTTGAAACCCCGGATTGCACATCGTAGTGCTATGTTGAGGTGAGGCACATGCTCGATGATGAGCATGGGATCGTTTACTTATGGGGATTGGGACTTGGTCCATCCCGATTGATGATTTTTACTACGTATTGATTGAAACTCATTGATATCATCATATTTGGGCATCTCGCTGATTATGTGAACCCTTCAGGGGTATTTGTCATTGTTTATTAAATCATATTTGGGCATCTCGCCGATTATGTGAACCCTTCAGGGGTATTTGTTACTGAATTGATTCATTTCACAAACTCAATTTTGAAACTTAAATGATATTTTCAAATGATTTTAAATGGATCGGGTAGCACGCCGCCACGAGATGTAATGTGCATGGATCGGGTGACACGCAGTCACGAGATATTGCGCTACTGAACCCCCCACAGTAAGCGCCGGGTACCCAGGGAACGGGTGGCATGCCGCCACGATAGTCATGACTTGCATTGCATTTTTGGTTGTGTTGGTGTTGTTTCCATTTACTTCACGTTATCTACTTGAGATGTGACATGTTTTTACTGTTCCATCGTGGATTGCTCTAAGTCTTATGTGTTTCTTACTTTCAGTCATTATTTATATGTATTACTCACTGAGTTGGAAGTACTCACATTACTCCCTGCACCATGTGTGCAGATTCAGGCGTTATCGATTCCGCCCCGAGGTATTGACTACTATTGTCAAGGTGGTGATTCAGAGACTACGAGGTAGCTGTTGGCGTTCGCAGCCCCATATCTCTTTTATTTTGTTGTTTCCACTTTCTTCAAACAATTGTACCCAAGATATTGTAATAGTTATCTTATTATTAGGAGTTCATTAGCGGCTCATGACTTTGTGACACCCCGATCTGAGGGCTGTAGTCGGGATGGTTTACTATATTTTTTCGCAAATTACTGTTATTAAACCGTACTTATATTATTTTCGTATTGTTTAACTTTTTAAATGAAGTTTTGTTTGGATTGGCTGGCCTTGTCTTCATGAGAGGCGCCATCACGACCAGGTTGGGATTTTGGGTCGTGACAGAGTTAGTATCAGAGCCTAGGTTACATAGGTCTCACGAGTCATGAGCGGGTTTAGTAGTCTTGCGGATCGGTACAGAGACGTCTGTACTTATCTTCGAGAGGCTGCAGAACCTTTTTAGGAAAATTCCATATACTTGAATTTCTTGTCGTGCGAACTTGTTGATCCGAGTACTAAAACTTCTGCAATCATGTTCTCTCACAGATGGTGAGGCCACGAACTACTGGACGAGGTGGACGACCACCAATACCAACCACTGAGGCCAACAGAGGCCGTGGACGCGGTCGTGGTCATGGTAGAGGCAGAGCAGCGAGAGCAGCATCTGTTGATCCACCAGCTGCCCCAGCTCAGGAACAGGCTCCAGCAACCCCAGTTCAGGCACCAGCTGTGCCTGCAGCTATTCCAGGTCTTCAGGAGACCTAGGCTCAAATTTTAACCATTTGCACTGGCCTAGCTCAGGTGGTTTCAGCCACTACAGCCGCAACTACTTCTCAGGCCGGGGGAGGCAATCAAACTCCAGTTGCCCGTACACCTGAGCAGGTAGTGCAGGGACTTCAGATGCCGGGGGCACCTCCAGCCCAGCCGGTTGCACCAGCTCAGGAGTACATAGTACCAATTATGCCAGACGATGAGCAACGTCGTCTTGAGAGGTTTGGTAGACTCCAGCCTCCGTCATTCAGTGGTGCTGAGGGCGAGGATGCCCAAGGTTTTCTTGACAAGTGTCAGCAAATGCTCCGGACAGCCGGGATTCTTGAGTCTAGTGGTGTGGCATTTACCACATTTCAATTCACGGGAGCTGCCTTTAATTGGTGGGAAGCGTATGAGAGGCGTAGGCCGGTTGATGCAACGCCCCTTACTTGGCAGCATTTCTCCGTTCTTTTCTTAGAAAAGTATGTGCCGCAGTCCCGCAGAGAGGAGTTGCGTAGACAATTTGAATGGCTGCCACAGGGGGATATGACTGTGTCGCAATACGAGTCAAGATTTTCTGAGTTGGCTCGACATGCTGTCTGGATGGTTCTGACTGATCGTGCATGGATCAGGAGGTTTGTGGATGGTCTTAACTATAATCTCTGTATTTTTATGACCAGGGAGAGAGTATTGGGTGCTACTTTCGAATAAGTGGTGGAAATAGCTCGCGAGATTGAGACGGTTCGCCGTCAGGAGCGAGAGGAGAGGGAGGCTAAGAGGCCTCGAGGATCGGGTAATTACAGTGGTGCTCCTTCGAGGGGCCAGTTTCAGCAGGGTAGAGGCCGTTCCTTCAGGCCTGCTCAGCCAGCCCGTCCAGAGTATCGCGGGGCTTCTGCAGGTCGTGGTTATCATGGGTCGCAGCAGGGCCAGTCATCACTCAGCGCCCTTCCAGCTCATGCTCCATCAGCCCAGGGTCCTTCTAAGCCGAGTGCATCTGTTAGAGCACCAGTGAGCTGTTATGAATGTGGCGAGATGGGCCACATACGGAAATATTATCCTCATAGTGGTGTTAGATCGTTCCAACAGAGGGGTCAACCCTCGACTTCTGCTCCAGTTACTTTATCACCCGCCCAGCCAGCTAGGGGTGGTGGTCAGGCAGCCAGAGGTCGCCCCAGAGGGGGAGGTCGAGCAGGCGGTGGCCAGGCTCGATTCTATGCTATTCCAGGCAGGACGGATGCCAGTGCTTCTGATGCCGTTATTACAGGTATTGTTTCAGTCTGCCATAAAGACGCCTCTGTATTATTTGATCCCGGTTCCACCTATTCGTATGTTTCCTCATACTTTGCGCATTATTTGAGTACGCCCCGGGAGTTTCTTGCTTTACCTGCTCATGTGTCTACCCCGGTGGGCGATACTGTTGTTGTGGACCGTGTGTATCGATCATGTGTAGTAACTATTGGGGGTCTGGAGACCCGAGTGGACCTATTGCTACTAAGCATGGTAGATTTTGATGTTATTTTGGGCATGGATTGGCTATCTCCATGTCGTGCTATTTTAGACTGTCATGCTAAGACAGTTACTTTGGCTATGCCGGGTATNCCTCCAGCCCAGCCGGTTGCACCAGCTCAGGAGTACATAGTACCAGTTATGCCAGACGATGAGCAACGTCGTCTTGAGAGGTTTGGTAGACTCCAGCCTCCGTCATTCAGTGGTGCTAAAGGCGAGGATGCCCAAGGTTTTCTTGACAAGTGTCAGCGAATGCTCCGGACAGCCGGGATTCTTGAGTCTAGTGGTGTGGCATTTACCACATTTCAATTCACGGGAGCCGCCTTTAATTGGTGGGAAGCGTATGAGAGGCGTAGGCCGGTTGATGTATGTGCCGCAGTCCCGCAGAGAGGAGTTGCGTAGACAGTTTGAATGGCTGCTACAGGGGGATATGACTGTGTCGCAATACGAGTCAAGATTTTCTGAGTTGGCTCGACATGCTGTCTGGATGGTTCCGACTGATCGTGAAAGGATCAGGAGGTTTGTGGATGGTCTTAACTATAATCTCCGTATTTTTATGACCAGGGAGAGAGTATTGGGTGCTACTTTCGAAGAAGTGGTGGTCATAGCCCGCGGATTGAGACGGTTCGCCGTCAGGAGCGAGAGGAGAGAGAGGCTAAGAGGCCTCGAGGATCGGGTAATTACAATGGTGCTCCTTCGAGGGGCCAGTTTCAGCAGGGTAGAGGCCGTTCCTTCAGGCCTGCTCAGCCAGCCCGTCCAGAGTATCGTGGGGCTTCTGCAGGTCGTGGTTATCATGGGTCGCAGCAGGGCCAGTCATCACTCAGCGCCCTTCCGGCTCATGCTCTGTCAGCCCAGGGTCCTTCTAGGCCGAGTGCATCTGTTAGAGCACCAGTGAGCTGTTATGAGTGTGGCGAGATGGGCCACATACGGAAATATTATCCTCATAGTGGTGTTAGATCGTTCCAACAGAGGGGTCAACCCTCGACTTCTGCTCCAGTTACTTTATCACCCGCCCAGCCAGCTAGGGGTGGTGGTCAGGCAGCCAGAGGTCGCCCCAGAGGGGGAGG
>MCJB01048588.1:47385-63875 GCA_002018475.1 Nicotiana obtusifolia | reverse complement strand
ATCTATACTAAGTTTGGGAAAACTATGTTTAGATTAGAAAAAGAATTGAAGAAAGCATGTTCTTAACCTTTTTAGGGGGCGGATTCGTGGTTAGGATAGGAATATACTTAATCACCATGTTTAATTGAATATCGTATTTTTATTGCATTCTTGCTAGATTAATTCCATAGGAATATAGGTGTTAATATTGTTAGGAATAGGCGAATAGTACTTCGGAAGAAGGCTATGAGTATATCTATCGATTAATTAGCAATCATACATAAATTATATGAACGAGAAGTTAATTAGAACGCAATAGGATTGAAAAAATAATCACAACCCTGGAATATTTGTTTTATTGATTACAAAATACGTACTTTGATTCTTTGCAATTCTTATATATAAATTAGAATTATATGTTAGAATAACCCAACTATTAAACTCGGTTCTTGCTTGTTTAAATAACAGTGTTAGTTCATTAGAAAGTAGTAAATTTAAGTCCCTGTGGATACGACAACCTGGACTCATAATCCTATATTACTTGTCGACCGCATATACTTGCGTGTGTGTTAGGGAGAAACAAGTTTTTGGCGTCGTTGCCGGGGACTTAAAATCTGCTACTTTACCAACTTCAGCTTATATTTGTTATTTATTCAAGTTTCATTAATCAGCTTACATTGTTTGCTTTGACACAGGCTATTCTATTGAATGCGGAGAAGTAGAAGTGCAAACAACCTTCTTCTCTTTGATCCAGAAATTGAACGAACATTACACCGAGTAAGGAGGGAAGTAGAAGCCAAGACCAGAATTAACCAAGAGTTGGACATTGTTGTTCAACCACAACCAATTGAGATGGCAGGGAACGCAGAGAGAGTAGTGATTGAAGCTGCAAGACCAAATCTTGCCAATATGCCTCAGGCAATTGTCAAGCCTGAAATCACAGGGCACTTTGAGTTAAAGCAATACATGGTGCAGCTAATCCAGTCTACAGGGCAGTATATGGGACTATCGCACGAAGACCCACAGAGACACATTCAGAACTTTTTGGAAATCACGGACACTTACAATTATCCAAATGTGTCGAAAGATTATGTGAGGTTGACGCTGTTTCCCTTTTCTCTAGTGGGGGAAGCAAAAGAGTGGTTGCAAAAGGAGCCTGCCAACACTATCTACACATGGGATGACCGGGCCAGAAAATTTCTGATCAAAGTCTTTCCAACCAAGAAAACCAAGTCACTGAGAAGCCAGATTTTGGGTTTTGAACAACGGGAAGAAGAGACCCTTCGACAGGCATGGGAAAGGTATAAGAAGCTGCTTAGGGACTGTCCACACCATTGCCAGACAGATGAGGTACTGGGACACACGTTTGTTGATGGGCTAGATGAAGCTTCGAAAATGAACCTTGACTCAGCATGCGGGGGCAATTGCATGGCCAAGCCGTATAGTGAAATCCAACTCCTACTAAACAATTTCACGGCCAATGATTATAATTGGCAAGGTGATGGTGACTCGCGCAGAGCCATTAAACAGAAGGGAGCTGGGTTGATAGAATTGGATGACGTTGCAACTATGAGAGCAGAAATGGCTAAACTGGCCAATCAGATGAACCGAATGACGATGCAACAGGTTCAACCGAGACAACAGGTCCAACAAATGTCATTATGTTTTGAGATGTGTGGTAACAACCACACGAGTGATATGTGTCCCACCAATCCAGAACCCATATATTATGTGGGACAACAAAACAGGGGGCCTGTAAATCAGAATGCACATTATGGGAATTCCTACAATTCAAATTGGAGGAATCATCCCAACTTTTCATGGGGTGGTCATCAGCAGCAGCAGAATACAAGCAGACCACAGGGGAATTATAACCAACCACATAGGCAACCTCCACAATCAGATGATAATACAAATGAGTTGTTAAAACAGCTAGTGCAGGACAACAAGAAATTCAGAACTGAATATCAAACCCTCACTACTACAGTGTGGAATCTGGAGCGCCAATTGGGACAGCTGGCCGGGGCTCAAAATACTCGACCAGCTGGAGCACTACTCAGCGACACTGAAGCTAACCCATGGGCAGCACTGAATGCAGTATCATTGAGGAACGGGAGACAGTTAGCAGAGGTCGAATCGAAAAAGAAGACGCAGGTAACCTTCAATGAAAAACCAATCACCATTGAGGTAAAAGCAAAGAAGGCCACAGAAGTTGAGAAATCAGTTGAAGAGGCAGGAGCTAAGCAACCCCCACAATTGGTTGCAAGGCCACCACCTCCCTTTCCACAAAGATTACAAAAGTTGAGAGACAATGAGGCCTACAAAAAGTTCCTTGAGATTCTAAAACAGGTACAAATCAACATTCCATTGGTGGATATTTTACAAGAGGTGCCTAAATACGCAAAGTATATCAAGGATATTGTGGCCAATAAAAGAAGATTGACTGAATTTGAAATGGTAGCACTTACTGAAGAGTGCAGTTCGAGAATTCAAAGGAAACTACCACAAAAATTAAAGGATCCGGGCAGATTCACTATTCAGATCTCAATTGGGAAACATGCTGTGGGAAGAGCATTATGCGACCTCGGAGCAAGCATAAATTTGATGCCACTTTCAGTGTTCCGACAGTTGGGGTTGGGTGACCCACGCCCAACCACGGTTATATTACAGTTGGCAGACCGCTCTTTGGCCCATCCCGAGGGTGTGATTGAGGACGTCCTAGTCCAAGTTGGCTCCTTTATATTTCCTGCGGACTTTATCATTTTGGATTACGAGCCAGATCAGGACGTCCCATTTATTTTGGGGCGTCCATTCTTAGCTACCAGCTGTGCCATCATAGATGTCTGTGAAGGAAAAATGACTATGCGGGTAGGGGACCAAGAAGAAGTGTTTAATGTCTATAAAGCACTCCGACTGCCAACATATTACGAAGAGTTATCCATGATTTCAGTGGTGGAGAATGTCTCTACATCTTTAGTGTCGTACCTGAGCCCAGCTGATCCAGTTGAACGTTTATTGATTGGGGATATGGAAGTTAATAAAGATGAGATAATGAGGGAAACCGAGCAGTTACTGGACCTATCTTGCAACTATATTCAGGGGTTCAGGAAATTCGAAGAATTGGAGAGGCCTGTTACTCTGACCCTTCCCAGGCCATCTATTGAGGAAGCACCAAGGCTTGAACTCAAGCCACTCCCAGCGCATCTGCGCTATGCATATTTGGGTAAGTCTGAGACATTGCCAGTGATCATATCATCCAGTCTGACTAGCACGCAAGAGGAAAAATTACTACGGGTCCTTCGAGAATACAAAAAGGCAATTGGGTGGACCATCGCAGATATCAAGGGAATCAGCCCATCGTTTTGCATGCATAAAATATTTCAAGAAGAAGGACACCGCCCCAGTGTAGAGCAGCAGCAGAGATGAATCCAATAATGAAAGAAGTGAGGAGGTAATAAAATTGCTTGACGCGGGTATTATCTTTCCAATTTCTGACAGCAATTGGGTCAGCCCAGTGCAGTGTGTACCTAAGAAGGGGGGGAATGATCGTTGTAGAGAATGAAAAGAACGAATTGATTCCCACTCGCACTATCACAGGATGGAGGGTATGCATTGACTATCGGAAACTCCACAAAGCCACCCGAAAAGATCACTTCCCACTTCCATTCATTGATCAAATGCTCGACAGACTAGCAGGGCATGAATATTATTGTTTTCTGGATGGCTACTCGGGGTACAATCAAATTGTCATATGCCCTGAAGATCAAGAGAAGACTACCTTCACTTGCCCTTATGGCACCTTCGCCTTCAAGAGAATGCCATTCGGCCTATGCAACGCACCTGCAACATTCCAAAGATGCATGATGGCCATTTTCACCGATATGGCGGAAAAATTTGTGGAAGTGTTCATGGACGATTTCTCTGTTTTTGGGTCTTCATATGATGATTGCTTAAGGAACCTAAGTAAAGTGCTAGCACGGTGCGAAGAAATGAATTTGGTACTTAATTGGGAAAAGTGCCACTTTATGGTGCAAGAAGGAATTGTATTGGGTCATAAGATCTCCAGAACCGTCATCGAAGTAGATAAAACAAAAGTGGAGGCCGTTGAGAAATTACCTCCTCCAATTTCCGTCAGGGGTGTCCGGAGCTTCTTAGGACATGCAGGTTTTTATAGACGTTTTATTAAAGACTTTTCTAAGATTGCTACTCCTTTGTGCAGGTTACTTGAAAAAGATGTATCATTCAAATTCGATGATTCCTGCCTCAAGGAGTTCGAAGCACTTAAGGAGAAGTTGATAACTGCACCTATTATCGTAGCACCGGATTGGTCAATGCCCTTTGAACTTATGTGTGATGCTAGTGACTTGGCAATTGGAGCAGTGCTGGGCCAGCGGAAAGACAAGGTGTTCCACTCAATCTACTACACAAGCAAAACTCTTGATCCGGCACAACAAAACTACACTACCACCGAAAAAGAGTTGCTAGCAGTAGTTTGGGCGTTTGAGAAATTCCGAGCTTATTTGGTGGGAACAAAAGTCATAGTCCACCCCGACCATGCAGCAATCAGGTATCTATTTACTAAAAAAGAGTCTAAAGCTCGATTAATGCGCTGGGTATTGTTGTTGCAGGAATTCGATGTGGAAATCAAAGACCGGAAGGGAACTGAAAATCAGGTAGCGGACCATCTATCCCGGTTAGAAAATCATGAACACATGGAAGAAGATGGACAAATAAAGGAAATATTTCCAGATGAACACCTCTTTGCAATCAGTCATGACTCTCCCCCTTGGTATGCGGATTATGTGAACTACTTGGTGAGCGGAGTGCTTCCTCTAGATTTCAAAACTGAAGCCAGGAAAAGGTTCTTGCACGATGTCAATTTCTATTACTGGGACGAACCGTACTTGTTCAAACAGTGTGCTGATCAGTTGATGCGAAGGTGTATTCCGGACGAAGAAGTTGAGTCTGTGTTGAATGATTGTCATGCCTCACCTAATGGAGGCCATCACGGAGGCGACCGAACAGCAGCTAAAGTATTACAATCCGGTCTATTTTGGCCAACTTTGTTCAAGGACGCACATGCATTTGTAAAAAGGTGTGATCAATGTCAGAGAACAGGCACCATCACAAGGAAGCAAGAGATGCCCCTCAACAACATTCTCGAAGTTGAACTTTTTGATGTTTGGGGGATAGACTTCATGGGACCGTTCCCACCTTCCAGAGGGAACAAATACATTCTGCTTGCCGTTGATTATGTGTCAAAATGGGTAGAGGCAATTTCTTTGCCTACAAATGATGCCATGGTAGTCGCTGAATTCGTCAAGAAGAACATATTTTCCAGATTCGGCACTCCACGGGCACTAATCAGCGATGAAGGAACACATTTTTACAATCGGCTACTCAATAATCTTTTAGCAAAATATGGGGTGCGTCACAAAGTTGCCACAGCATACCATCCCCAGACAAGCGGCCAAGCCGAGGTATCCAATAGAGAGATCAAACAAATCCTAGAGAAGACAGTGACGTGAATAGAAAGGATTGGGCTTCAAAGTTAGATGACGCTTTTTGGGCATACAGAACAGCTTTCAAAACTCCAATTGGAACATCGCCTTACAAATTAGTCTATAGAAAGGCATGCCACTTACTGGTGGAGTTGGAACATAAAGCCTACTGGGCGATAAAAAGATTGAATATGGATCTTGAAGCTGCGGGTGAAAAGAGACTTATGCAACTGAATGAACTAGATGAGTTCCGGCTACACTCCTACGAGAATGCCAAACTATATAAAGAAAAGACAAAGCGATGGCATGACAAGCACATACAACCGCGCCATTTTGAACCAGGCCAGCAAGTGCTATTATTCAATTCAAGATTAAGGCTGTTTCCCGGAAAGCTAAAGTCGAGGTGGTCAGGTCCTTTCGAAGTGGTGCGGGTTACGCCATATGGTGCAATTGAACAGCGAGCTCTAAATAGTGAAAGAAATTTTTTGGTGAACGGACAAAGAATTAAGCACTATTGGGGAGGTCTGATCAATAGGGATAAAACCAAGATCGTGCTTACCAATGAATAAGGCGAAAAAGTTGAGTCGTGCCGCAACGTTAAATCAGGCGCTTGTTGGGAGGCAACCCAATTTTTAATGTTGTTTTAGTTAACTTCTTGTTTTAAATTTTTAGATTAGCTAGAGGAACATAATTGATATAGTAAAATAGTGTATGTAATGATGTAATAAGTGACACAACAAAAAAAAACAAAAACAAAAAAAAAAAAAATTGCGAAGCAATTCTGCCCCCAGTGCCCAGCGCTGCCTGCGGCGCTGAAGGCAGTACATTTTCAAGACCCCAATGCCGGGGCGGGCGCTAGGCGCTAGCTGGGGGGGCCAAGTAAGTTTTCTCTCTTTTCTTTTAATATTGACCCATACCCGCCAAAATCCGACCCATACCCGTTTTTCCCTAACTAAAATAACCTTTTTCATAAAACCCACCCACCCGTTTTCACACCACACACACACGACAAACACAAAAACAAAACGACTAATCCCTCTTCTATCTGTTGCTCGTCTGCTTCTTCTTCTAATTATTCATTAGCAAAGTTTAACCTTTCTCCATATCTCTCAACTCTAAATCTTCAGGTATAATCATCTTTCTCTTCTCTTTTCTTTTACTTTCTTTGTCTTTTAATTTTTAATTTTGTATATCCATTCATGTTCCCATTCCCAACATCCCCTTCCCTCTTCTTATTCTTTTATTCTCGACTTTGATGGTTGTAAAGTAGGCCGAAAATTTTTGTGTTTTTGTTGTATCGGAGTAGTAAACTAACATTCCCTCTACTTCGTCAAAATCAGGAGGGCTCCGACCCTTCACCATTGTTGAAGGTGAAGAACACTTCGACATGCCCACCACCTGTTTGTTTAAATGCCTGAATGATAATTTTAATGCTCCGGTGAAGTCTGAGTAATCGGAAATACTTATACGTGCATTTGAATTAAGTGTGGGGTAGTTTGGGTGCAGTATACTTGTTGAGGGGTCGGTTTTGATGTGAACAAGTCGTGCGCCATATCTATTACTCATGTATGTTGTTAAAATTTGTGTACGTTAGTTTCATGTATGCCTATATTTTCTCGTTTTACCTCTAAAGTGCCAAGCTTTTCTCGTCTATTATCCTTATCACTTGCTCACGTTGCTATTTCTCACACGCGGGGAAGTCTTGAGTACCCGTCCATTGTCTTGAAGCACTTGTTTTTATACGTCGATGTTTAAGTGTGGGGTCCCTTCCTGAAATTGTACTACACTTTTCTCACTTTTCTAGTTGTCGTATTGCAGGATGGCACGTGACTATGCAAAAGGCAAAGCACTTGGCAAGGCTTCTGCCACCTCACAAGCTCCTAAAAAACACAAACAGGGAGAAGGATCATCTCGACAATCGAAAGGCAAACAAGTCGATGAAGAATCACAGCAAGTTCCCACAAGGCCTCGCCCCCGGTTGGACTTTGTTAATGATGCTGCCACCGTCTGGTATAGGAACTTTGTGCCCACAGGGCGCTACGTCTCCGAGATGGGCATCAACACCACTTCACTAGAAAGGCGATTCCCGCATGTTCTTGCTCGACTCCGCCTCTTCAGAATGGAAAAATTGCTTGATTGCCCAGGGCCAGCAAATTTGAGCCTAGTTCGCGAACTATATGCTAATCGGGTCCATCATCGCTTCGTCTCATATGTTCGAGGAATTGAGGTACCATTGGGAAGGGAAAGTCTGTGCAACTACTTGGGTGTTGAAAATGCGGACCCACATCGCCTTCAGAGCCTCATCAAAAGTCCCCCTTATCAGCTCATCCGACATACCCTTTGTGGCGTTGATTCCAATGCCAAATGAAACAGAAAGCAGGGGAATATACATCTCTCTATGGTCCGGGCCGATTTCAACAATACCGCCAAGGTGTGGCAAAATTTTGTGCAGGCTAGGCTGATGCCTGCTGAACACAGCAGCGATTGCACTCGAGCTCGAGTGTGCTTGATTTTTTCCCTCATGACCGGCCGCCCTATCAACATAGCGGAGATCATGCTCACTGAGATGGCCTGTACTAGATTCAGGGGACAGATTAGGCGGCTATACTATGGCAACCTCCTGACCCAGTATATGAGATTTTTGGGAGTGCCCGAATATCCGGGGCATGATGAAGTGGTGGAGGCCCCACCTGGCCTTATGAAAATTACATCAGTCATGGAGCCAGCATCCAAACTCACCCCAGCAGCTAGGTTGGAGCAGGATGAAAATTTCAATAAGTACATGTACAATGTTATCAACTTACTCATGAGCCGAGCGGGAATCTCAGATGAAGAGCGCATGCACTTGCGAAACGATCTCTCCGGCACGTCAAAGGAGATGCTGGGGATTTCACCTGGCAGTCCGGTCCATTCTGCCGAAGGTGCCAACATCGTGCAAGGCTGAGATCATGAAGGGAATGATGAGGATGAAGTTACAGGGCCTATGGCATTGGTACCATTTGAGCTGGAGTCTGATGAAACCGGCACGGATTGAGAGGGAGTTTTTCTTTTCACCCTACTTTGCTTTTCATATTTTCAATGCATCGGGGACTATGCATATCTTAAGTGTGGGGTGGGGGAAAGTACTTATTGTGCTTGGTAATTGTATATTGTTAAAATTTGTGTGTTTTGTAATTTTGGTGTGATGTTGTTTTTCAGTTTTACTTGTTCGTTTAATTTAATTCTTGTTAGTTTATAATGATTAGTCGTTTTGGTTTGCTTAATAGTTGTTGTTGTTATAATTTTTAAAAAAAAATTATATATATAGTCCATATTTTTCCCAACGATGGATCATTTTCTTGAGGGACAAAATTGGATTAAAAACAACAAAAAGATTTTGTTTTATTTTTAGGATAGTTAGGTAATATTCCTTGGTTTTTCTTAAGGCACCGGTTCTTTTCCAAGGATGTAGCTCGAACCGGGCAATTTTAATTTTTCTTTTAGGACTAGTATTAGGAAGAACTGGGGTATGTTGCAATACTTCTTGACATGGTTTATGCTAGTACAGTAGATTATGACACATGATCCACTTCCCGTTAGTTAAGTTATAAGTCGAAAGAACAACAGCCCAATTTGTGACGCCTCTTCTCAATTGTTGACTTGCTTATCATATAGTGTATTTACTGCTTAATAGTTTCAATTATATATTCTTGCTTAACTCGAAATGCGAACAGAACCGTTGTGATTGAGTCATGTGCATTGTGTGAGTAAGGTTTTGATTCTCTATGCTGTCTTATATAGTCTAGAACTTGCCCCGTGTGTTAATTAAAGCGAAATTGTAAGTTGGGATAATTTAAGAAATGATATAGGCACTTTCTTCAGTTATGGATGTGCTTGTCACATCGAATAAAAATTTGTCCATTGCTAGCCCTTTTGAGCCTATAAGCCTTTTTCTTTTGGTACCTACATTACAAGCTATTCCCTTTATTTTGTTCTTAAATTGAGCCTTATTTGAACCTTTACCTCCGAAAGCACTTAGTCGCTAGAAGAAGTAAGGGCAGGGTTAGAGGGATTATCTTGATTATGAATGGAACTGTGAAAAGACTTGTTGGTTAGTTGAAGGTAAACTGAAAAATATCACTAGCTGATGAAAAATTTGTATGGAGGGTGAAAAGAAATGAAAAAAAAAGGAAGAAAAATATGATGAAAAAGAGAAAATTGTTAGTGAAAAAGATATGAAAAAAAAAAATCACCTCCTATTGGTGTATGCTAAGTGAATTGAAAAGAAAGGCTATGTATGTGAGACAAGTTTAACAATTGAAAGAAAAAGAAGTGTTTAAATGTTGAGTGTAGTGTATTAAGTGCTTAGGAGGACTAGCCACTAGTATCAAATATATCCTACCCGTCCCCTAGCCTACATTACAACCTTACAAAGTCCTAGTTGATCTTAGATTTGACTAACTCAATTAGTGAAAATCTACACTACGGGCAAGCTTATGGAACTTTATGGGAAGTATATGAGTTCTTTGTGAGAGTGAGAGTATGGTGTGCAAATTTTGTGTGATTTCATTCATATATGTTCACTCTTTAGATATTGGTGAGGGTACATGATCTCATGAGCGCCTGGTAATGTATAAATCGTCTTGTTAGGTAAGTATATGCATTGAAATTGCTTAAAGTGGCAAGTCGGCTTTTGAGGTTAGGTGGTGACAATTGGGTTGTTGAATGTTATTGAATTATTATGCCTAAGTGGACTTTACGGGAATTATATGGATTAGTTATGTGTTCATACTTATTTGCTAGTATTGAGTGTGTTCAAGAGTATGGTTAAAAAGTTGAATGTTTCGTGATAATATTAAGAGTTTAGTAGTTGGGAAGGTTGTACATAATCCCATTGCTCGAGGGCGAGCAAGAGTCTAAGTGTGGGGTGTTGATGTTTGGTAGAAATGATATAAAATTCTATGTAAATCATCTCATACTTAGCTCTTGTTTCATGAAATTGGGATGTTAATTGCGTCGATTCATGTTAATGTAATGTGTTTTTATGTGTGGGAATGAGTTGGGAGCAATCAGGGAAGAAACGAGCCAAAACGAGAAGAAAACGGGCCAAGAGGGACTAGGCGCCACAGGCAGCGCTTGGTGCCACCTGTGGCGCTGGAGGTAGAGAAGCTGGAAAAGTTACTGGTTGCAGCGCCCTGGGGGGCGCCTGGCGCCAGCCAGGGCGCCAACTGCGGGAAGTTGTCCTAATCCGTCTAGGAGACCCCTAATTCGACCCCAAACCTTCCCAACTCCTATATAAACACCCTTAAACCCATCTTGGAAAAAAAACGTGATTTTGAAGTCTAAGAACGCTAAGGAACATCAACAACGCAATCGATCTTCAGTTCATCAACTCTGTCTAGTATTTTTATTAGTTTTTCAATATTTCATCTTTTGATTTTGTTGAACATGAGTGGCTAATCACCCCTTGTTCTGGGGTTGTGATTAGCCATGAATATTGTGTTTCGAACTTGACGATTTCGTTTTTATAATTCATGTTCATATGATTGTTTCTTCAATTTTATGCCTAATTGCTTGATTGTTTTGGCCATCAATTGAGTTCTATCAATTATCTATACTAAGTTTGGGAAAACTATGTTTAGATTAGAAAAAGAATTGAAGAAAGCATGTTCTTAACCTTTTTAGGGGGCGGATTCGTGGTTAGGATAGGAATATACTTAATCACCATGTTTAATTGAATATCGTGTTTTTATTGCATTCTTGCTAGATTAATTCCATAGGAATATAGATGTTAATCTTGTTAGGAATAGGCGAATAGTACTTCGGAAGAAGGCTATGAGTATATCTATCGATCAATTAGCAATCATACATGAATAATATGAACGAGAAGTCAATTAGAACGCAATAGGATTGGAAAAATAATCACAACCCTGGAATATTTGTTTTATTGATTACAAAATACGTACTTTGATTCTTTGCAATTCTTAGATATAAATTAAGTTTATAAGTTAGAATAACCCAACTATTAAACTCGATTCTTGCTTGTTTAAATAACAGTGTTAGTTCGTTAGAAAGTAGTAAATTTAAGTCCTTGTGGGTACGACAACCTGGACTCATAATCCTATATTACTTGTCGATCGCGTATACCTGCGTGTGCGTTAGGGAGCAACACTACACTTCAAATACTTCAACATATAAAAAATATGGGGCGAAATTCCTTCTGTAGCTTCTCAGGTATTATTTAGAAATTTCGTTTCAGATGCTGCTGTACTCAAATTTACAGCTTTGCGCGCCTTCACAAAAAGACTCATATCTTGGTGTAGCAACGTCAAAATCACAAGCAATTTGTGGCATCGGAAACTAGACTTCCAGAGCTACAACATATATAAAAATGAAAATCAGATTGAGCTTATATCTTCCCAGATATCTTCTAGAAGTTAGGCGATAAGTTTCGACATGCAAGCTCCTTCAGCTTTGCGCGCTCTCACCAAAGTGAAACATGTTCAACATATCTTTTTGTTTTTCTTTTTACAGGCGAAGAGGTGAGTGAGGACTTTGCATCCATCGAGCCTTGGCGTAGACTTCTTGCAACTTAGCAAATAGATTCATGGAGCATCTTCTTCTTATAGTTGGCCGAAGATGTATATGGCATTTCAAGTCCTAGTTTTCGTGAAGAAATAGACAAAGCACTTTCTTCCTGAAATTTTTCATAGACGGCTAGATGAAGCATTCCCTCCTTGAAGATTGGTGAGAAAGAGGATTGCGGTGACTGTATTCCATCCTTAACGAGCGAGCATGTGGCACATATCATCCTTGCGGATTGGCTCGAAGAGGCTTGGACTTGGAGCAACCATAGTCTTCTTTGCAAGCGAGCATATGGCGCGACTCATTCTTGCGGCTTGGCGAAATTGACACTACTTGGAGCAGTCCTTCCAACCTTGACGAGCAAGCACTTGGCACATCTTCGCAAATATATCCATTCTTTGGCGTAGGCGCGATGAAATCACAAGCCGCTTCATTCTAAAGAATCATAACTCAAATATCTGCCGCTTCGACTTCATACCACTCCTTGCTCTCATTGAAACAAATCGTATCTCGACCAAGAAATATCCAAACTGCAATCTGCTGGATTCTACATAATCAAAACTTGCACCACAGCGACATATCCAAAATTTAGGGGCAAATTCCATCAAGATAAGTCAGAATAAACTCTTGATGGCAATGCACATGTCTGTCATTTCGATCACAGCATTGCATGTTCTCATTAAAAAGTACATATTTCAAGCTAGGAATGTCCAAATAGCGAGACGCCTGCGCCATCGGAAAGACAAGTTCGAGACCTACAGCAAGACAAGTTCGAGACCTGCAGCATCTGAAAATATCGTGGCAGAACTCCTTTTTGAAGTTGCTCCTGATATCTGCCTTGCTGCTTTTCAGCTTTGTGCACTCTCATCGAGAAATTCATATTTTGAGCTACAGGTGTCGAAATCGTGATCCCTTTATGTTGTTAGAAAGTAAACTCATAGAGCTGCAACATATGAATTTCACGGCAGACCTCTGACGAGCGCGAAATACACACTTAAATTATGCTCACTACTCAAAGATAGTATAGTATAATATCGTATCCACAGGGATTGGATTTAAATAGTATTCTCATAGTTTCTAGCTTGATTGCTATCCAGGTGGATCAACTATTGAGATTTATATGATTAATAATTAAAATTAACTATGAATATAAAGCTATTGACTAGTGATTATCGAGACAAGGAATAAGCAAATAAGGTTATCAATAGGAGAAGATAGGATTTTGATAGGATAGATGCAAGATAATTGTTCAGGATCTAACTCTGACTTCTAATGTTCAAGTGAGTCTCTCGAATTTACTCAATTATTAGTTCAAACGTTCAGCAAAAACTCCTCTCTCGATTAAGTCTTAACCTCACAAGATGAATCAATTTAAGCACGTGAAGATATGCAAGAATGCGTAGTGGATTGGTCTTTAGGAAACCCTCTTTCGATTATTCTCCTAACTAGGTTTAACCAATTATTCAACTAGACTCTTTCGATTACTTAGAAGAATCTATAAACTCAACCAATAGTATAATGCAAATAGTTATGCCTCTCTCGATTACATGAACAAGTGAATATAGATGCAATAACTAAATCATCCAAAAAAGATTTACTACATAAAACTATAGTTATAATCCACAAACAATCATCAATAAACCAAATCCATCAAACCGTAAAAGGAACTAATCCATAGATATGGAGAAATTCATCATAAAAAAATTAAAGTATAGAAAAACATGAATTCAATCCAAACTCGGGTCTTGAGTGAGGAGGGAATGATGAAATCCTTGTACTTGTGTTCTTCCAACTCCTCCTTAGCATCCTTAGGTCTAAAGTATGTCAAAAGTCCAGAAAATAACGTTTTTCCGTATATTTATACCAAGTAGGGTCAGGCCCAAACGAAATCACCATTTCCTAGCCGAAGTAGGAAACTTACAAACTTATTACTTTTCATGCGTTGCACTATGCTACACAGGGTGCATAGCATTAATGCAATTTTTTCGGTTGTAAACTCTCTGAACTTAGCTTGTCTGATAAAATTTTATACTGATGCTATGCACTATGCCTAGCATTAGTGTATTTTTCTGTCAGACCCAAGAATTACAAGTATCTGAACTTCTCAAACTTCTGACGCACATTTGCACTGATGCGCCGCACTGTGTTATGCATGATGCGTCACATTAGTGAATTTCCTCAAGAGTGTTGCTTCTTCCTTGATTTTTGACGTCCAGAAGTGATCCTCGACCCCCGAACACGATCCCGACTTAATCCATTGGGATTTTACTCAGACTTCAAAACTTCAATTATTTGATTTAGCTCCACAACATTTACATAACTCGGAATCATTCCTACAAGGCATAAAATACGTAATAAGTGTAAAATACTACCAATTAAAGCTCAACACAAGTAAAGTACGGTGAATTATAGTGCAATAAGCGACTAAAACACGGATTATAGCCTACCATCAGCCTCTTTTCGAGCTGGAAACAGAAAATTCTCAAAGTCGACCTAGTTGCAGTAAACTTTCAGATTTTTGTAGTTCCGGCGAAAAAAATCGTATCTTGAGCTAGGAGCCTCAAAATTGCAAATTTTTTGTGTTGTTGGAAACTAGAAATCCAAATCTACAACATATAAAATGTTAGGTGCAGAACGTCTTACGGATGAACCACAGTAGTTTTCTAAATATGATCCTGTCATCCATTGAGCTCGCTTTCCATCCCTATGCTCTCTGAGTTGTCCTACGAATGTTGTTGTTTTCTTGAAATCGACTCTACAGTCTTGCATGTAGTAAATTTAGTTATCATGCTTCACAAATCTTATCTCTTTATTTATTTCTTTTGCAGACTTGCAAAGAAGCTCAAAGGGTCCGAATATCATACTGAGATGTCATACAAGATGCGTATATATTGAAGTTTTGAGCACGCAAAATCTCTATGAGAAAGAAAGCATTATTGTAGTAGAGCGTCATGCGAAGCGACCCTTTCACCAATTGTTGCACTTGATTTGTTGATAGTTTTGAAGTTCATCAATTGCAGCTTCCATGGTGATTGAAGTTTTTTCTCAAGAGCGACGACTTCTCACATATGGGACCTTCCACCAACACTTGCACAAGAGAAGCAACTATCATGCTCGAGGCCTAACAACAAGGCACATGGTCAAGAAATCATCACAACTACTGAACGCGAGAGACGTACATTGAGAATGGTGTACCAAGACATGTCACTTTAGACACTTGGAAACTCTTGATTGGTCACTGTTTTAAATTGGGATTGCCACATTATTTCACACGTCGCATCATCTTGTTGGCTTTGAGTTTGACTGGATATACCATGTCGCTTGACACATGACATGAGTCTGAGCCTTAAGATGAAATGACATTGGGCTTGAAAATAATAAAATGGACTAATTTAATGTAAAGTCCAAATTAATTATTTAATCTAAATAAAACTAAGATTCAATCCGAATTTTGTATGGATTAAACTTAATAAATTTTATATGTTTATATCTCATTTCGATGTTTTGTATCAATGTGTGATTGGCTTACCTAATCTTAAAGGTTAGGTGTCATCACAACCTTTGAAGGGTTTTTCAATATACTATATCCATAAAAGGAATTCAAATAATCCACGCCAAGATAATAATCCAAGCTTGGCAACATAAAGATCGACATGAACCAAGGAACATATTCTTGTCAGACCTCCTAAACATCCTAATCCAACTTCTTATTTATCTTGCCTTGTCATGCTTTACTTCACGCTTGTGTAATACGTATTTGTTAGTAACTTTAAGTCCAAAGAAGCAATATTTTATATAGTAATTTGGCTCAACCTTAAAAGTCTTCTTTTGAATATGGACTCCTGTTTCGATATGGTTAATATAAAGGGCCTTATTAACTAATTAAATTTTGAAGAGTATAAAAGTGATCAATGTATTCTCCGCGTTGAATTGGTATCTTTTCGAACTCAAGAATAATTAGAACATATCTGAAAAGATGGAATTTGCCTAACAGTAGAAGTCCAAGCGAATTCATATTAGAAAAAAATTGAGGAAAATTCATTTGTAGCCCCTCGCTCGAAACTTATATCATTTGACAGCAACAAGATTTCAAATACATTTAGCAGTCTAAAATATATTAGAATGGTCAAGCCAAATTCCGCCGGCCCCATCCTATCCACCGTCCTCTTTCACCATTTGTCAGACTACACAAAAAAGCTTCATCATTACCCCGTCGCTATAGCATTGCCACCACAGCCGCACCGTCGCGACCTCCACTGTGCCGCTTCCATAACATCGCCCTAGCCATATTCCTAAAAATAGATTATAAAAAATCAAACATACCCATCCCTGGACCAGTCATCACACCAAAATTCCACCACCAACCCTGCTACCACCACACAACCGTCACCTTATCATCCTACCCATATCCCAAAAAAGACATCATCAAAAATAAGACCCACCCAC